>CANSZD010004293.1:0-309351 GCA_947648045.1 Beta corolliflora
AATCAAACAAAATGTAATACTCGATCCCATTGTTTACCTATATTGTATGTTCTATTTAGTTTGAAAATTTTGACCCGACCCCAAAGCGACCTATTACCTAAATAAAATTATTACCTGAAACAAGAAGACAATGTATTGGAACCGAAAACCAAAAATAAGTGGATCAAAGCCCGGTTGGACCAGAAATCGACCCATCTAGTTGGGTGCCGGATGTTATTTTTTAAAAGACTAGTTGGACCAGCGTCACTCTGTATGACAACGCAGATTGAATATATGATTCAGGACTTATGCAATAATATGGGTTCTACTGTGTATCAGCCATTATTTGTATTGCAAATTAAGATATCAAATTATTGATTGACATTTTAGGTTTACAAACCATATGGTAAATGATAACAATAAGACAGTGGTTTGAAGTTATATGTAGTCTTGAGAAGTTGTACTAATGTTCATGAAGATTATTTTCACTCCCAACTACTCTCTTTCTATTTAACATTATAGTATCATACTCATTGCTAGCATTGGAATTTAGTTGTCGCTTTGGGGATCTTATATGCTTACTATACCTCCTTTTATTATTGGCTTTGTCCTTTAATATTGCAAGTATAAGAATTTCATTGCCAGAAATGTATTACCTTCTTGGTTTCTTTTAGGAACTATATGATATATGTAGTTTTGGCGTGAAGAAACTCAAATGTATGTGTATAACGAATGCTGGTTCACCGTTCATAAAAAGTGCGTTGTGGACATGGTTTTTGTCTTTATAGTGTATTTATTCTCACCATTTACACGTATATATTTTTTTTTTTTCGATGTGTCGTCTCCATTCACTTACACTTTTTTTACATGACACCACTATTTTTTTTATCTTTTTGCTTTTTAAGCATGACCCAGTACTCTCTCCTCAATAAAAAATGATATCCACTAAAACCTATCACATCTAAATTTCTATAAAATAACTGATAATCATATAGTAATTTATCATGTAAAATTATGAGTCTCCACAAGTATTGTAAGCAGGAATAATATGGAGAACGGAGAAAGTATGCAGTCTATATATAATCAAATTCATTGAGTTACTACATATTATATTGGATCTTTGCATTTGGTAAAGTTTCCAATTTTAAAACATGCTATGTTTAAATTTGTGCAATACACACTCTAAATAAAGCTAGTATTGAAAATCTATGTATACAACAAATCACTTATAAATAGTTACGACACTTGATGCAATATGAGGATACAAAGATGATTTTAACTACAAAGTACCATATTCGGTAATTTTGCAAATATTAAGTCCACTTTAATATTAAGCTATTATAAATTTTTTAGAACTTCTACTACGCCTACCCTTTTAAAGACTACCTTAAAAGTATTGATTATATTAATAGGTGTAATTTTTTTTATCTATAATAAAATCTATATATTTCTTCGATGTATATTAAGATTCTATTTTTTTTAGGTAAGGAGAAACCTTAGACAAATTGAGGAGAGTAAAAGGGATCCCAACTTGGCAATGGTGAGAATCTATTCTAAGACCTCTTATAACCCGGGGAGAGATGTTCTAACCATTGAGCTATCCCTTGCTCTCAATTTTTTATATTTGTTTATATTTTAGTGTTATCGTAGTAATATACAAAAAAGGTTAACCTTTTTCTAAAAAAAGGGTTAATCTTGTAAGAAAATTATACTTTGTATCATCATTCTTATTAGGTCTTTGCTCAAGGGTGGAGATAAGTGGAGGGAAAGAGGATATTATCCTTATAAAATATATCGTACACATAGCTAACAAATGATCATTAAAACATGAGTACTTTTTTTACGCAAGAAGGTTAAAACATAAGAACTTTTTTTAACGGAAGAAGGTTAAAACATGAGAACTAAAACGTGAAGTTAATGACAACTCTAGTTATGCATAGCAAGAGTTCTTGAAGAAAGTTCATCTTAGTTTACTTGTAGCTATGTTTTTTAGATATGGTACTTACGATGTTTTTTTTTGAGGGGAGTACTTTTTATGTTTCTAAATACACAGCATTTACATAGTAACCACTTGTTTATCTACCAACCTAATCTTATATTCACTCACAAGTAATATGAACGGTTTATAATTTCTACTTATACATAATTAAAAATGTTAAGGAGCGGAATAGCGTACTAAATAGTGCTATAGACAGGAAATTTTATATGTATTTAGAAATGGAGGAAGTGATAGTTAATTCATTAAATCAATATTGATCCTTTTGATAATTGTATATATTCACCATTTTCTTGTTCATAATAATTTGACATACTTTATCAACATTTAAGTTCTTGAGGCCCTTCGTGGGCGTGTACACTTAAATAGTACAAGAATTTGTATTGCACGTCTCTTTTCATACAAAGATTTATTTATACATAGTGCATAACAATAATGAATAACCTAATTTGGTAATATCTTTTAGAATATGAAATAAAATATTAAGTAAATGTCATATAATCATTATTCTCAAAAGAATAAATATATATGAAGGAATCGCAACTATAAGGTTGGAACTTGGAAGAGATACAAAATTGAAGAAAGTCCATCTTAGTTTACTTGTGGCTAGTTTTTTTTAGATATAGTACTTTTTATGTTTTTTTTTTTGAGGGAGTACTTTTTATGTTTCTAAATATGCACAACATTTACATAGTAACCACAATTTATCTACCAACCTAATCTTATATTCACTCACAAATAATATCAACGGTTTATAATTTTTACTTATACATAATTTAAAGATGTTATGGAGCAGTGGCATCTGAATAGTGTATGGACGGGAAATTTTATATGTATTTAGAAATGGAGGAAGTGATAGTTAATTCATCAAATCAATACATATATTCACCACCATTTTCATGTTCATAATAATTTGACATACTTTATCAACATTTAAGTTCTTGAGGCCTCTTCGTGGCGTGCACACTTAAATAGTACAAGAATTTATATTGCATGTCTCTTTCATAAAAGATCTATTTATACCTAGTGCATAACAATAATGAATAACCTAATTCTGTAATATCTATTAGAATATGAAATAAAATAATCGTAAATGTCATATAATAATTATTCTCAAAAGTAAAGAAAAAGTGTCAAAAGACTAAATATACATGAAGGAATCGCAACTATAAGGTTGGAACTTGGAAGAGATACAAGATTGAAGAAAGTTCATCTTAGTTTACTTGTAGCTAGTTTTTTTAGATATAGTACTTTCAATGTTTTTTTTTTGAGGGAGTAATTTCTATGTTTCTAAATACACACAACATTTACATAGTAACCACTATTTATCTACCAACCTAATCTTATATTCACTTACAAATAATATCAATGGTTTATAATTTTTTACTTGTACATAATTAAAGATGTGAAGGAGCAAAGTAGCGTATTGAATAGTGTACAAACAGGAAATTTTATAATGTATTTAGAAATGGAGGAAGTCATTGTTAATTCATCAAATCAATAATGATCCCTTTGATAGTTGTATATATTCACCATTTTCTTGTTCATAATAATTTGACATACTTTATCAACATTTAAGTTCCCTTCGTAACTGTACACTTAAATAGTACAAGGATTTGTATTGCACGTCTCTTTTCATAAAAAGATCCATTTATACCTAGTGCATAACAATAATGAACAACCTAATTTTGTAATATCTTTTAGAATATGAAATAAAATAATCGTAAATGTCATATAATAATTATTCTCAAAAGTAAAAGAAAAAGTGTCAAAAGACTAAATATACATGAAGGAATCGCAACTATAAGGTTGGAACTTGGAAGAGATACAAGATTGAAGAAAGTTCATCTTAGTTTACTTGTAGCTAGTTTTTTTTTAGATATAGTACTTTCTATGTTTTTTTTTAGGGAGTAATTTCTATGTTTCTAAATACACACAACATTTACATAGTAACCACTATTTATCTACCAACCTAATCTTATATTCACTTACAAATAATATCAATGGTTTATAATTTTTACTTGTACATAATTAAAGATGTGAAGGGAGCAACGTAGCGTATTGAATAGTGTACAAGCGGAAATTTTATAATGTATTTAGAAATGGAGGAAGTAATTGTTAATTCATCAAATCAATAATGATCCCTTTGATAGTTGTATATATTCACCATTTTCTTGTTCATAATAATTTGACATACTTTATCAACATTTAAGTTCCCTTCATACTGGGCACTTAAATTGTACAAGGATTTGTATTGTACGTCTCTTTTCATAAAAAGATCTATTTATACCTAGTGCATAACAATAATGAACAACCTAATTCTCTGAATATCTTTTAGAATATGAAATAAAATAATCGTAAATGTCATATAATCATTATTCTCAAAAGTAAAAGAAAAAGTGTAAAAAAAATAAAATCGGTTTTTTCACGAAATACCCACGACACAAAACTTAGTCACCAAATACCCCTACTTTTTTCAAAATTCATCGAGATACCCTGACCTTTAAAAAAAAATTCACAAAATGCCCTTTTGTTGACTCGTGACGTTAGTCCTCCGTTAGTGTTTATTTACAAGTTTGCCCTAAGTCGACCTAATTAGCCCTAAGTCAACCTAATTAACCCTCGAGTCAACCCTCTAACTCTCCCTAACCCACCCCCAACCCCACCTGCTCCCCACCACCTCCTCCCAACATCTCCAAGCCCACCACCCCCTGCCTCCCACCACCCCCAACAACCCCGGCCCCCACCACCCCTGACACACCACCCCCACCCCAACGACCCCAACCCCCAGCCTCCATCCCACCCCGCAGCCTCGCCGCCCAGCCCCGCCCCCCCAACCCAACCCCAGGCCCCACCCTCCATCCCCCACCCTCGCACCTCGCCCGCCCTCCCCCCTCCCCTCCCTCCACCCCCATCGATTCTCGCGCCCTCCCCCACCCGTTGATTTGAGAAAACACGGAAAAAAAAATGCTTCCATCATCCGTTTTTCGCAATTTAATCACCTCACATTCAATCATTTGGTCAACAAAAAACCAAACCAAAATCACTCAAAATCAAATGCGCTCAATAATTTCTCAATTCAATTTTGATTCGCGCCACTCAAACAACAACAGCCTTTGTTAAATCAATCTTCAACCGGAGCATTTGATGAGAGAGAATTTGGCTGAGTTCGAGGGGAGGGGAGCGACTTTGCGGCGAGGGGGAGGAGGCGCTGCACGAGGAAGAGGGGTTGCGTGGGGCAACGCTGGCGAGGAGGAGGGGAGTGGGTCAGGGAGGAAGCTTGGGTTAGGTTACTTAGGTTTTTAGGGTTAATTATTTTTTTTGGATTAATTAGGTTTTTTAGGGTTAATTAGAGTTTTTAGGGTTAATTAGGAGTTTTTTAGAGTTAATTAGATAATTAGTTAATGGAGCACTAACGTCCGATTAGCCCAAAGGGCATTTTGGGTAATTTTTTCAAAGGTCGGTCTTGGTGAAATTTTTAAAGGTCGGGGGTAGCGGTGAATTTTGAAAAATGTAGGGGTATTTGGTGAATAAATTTTTTTGTCCCGGGTATTTGGTGAAATAACAGAATAAATATACATGAAGGAACCTGCATTTATAAGGTTGGAACTTGGAAGAGATACTAAGATTCCAACCTAAAAGATAACTCTAGTCATATACTGCCTCTCATTTACAAATAATTGTAGTGATTCACTTTTGGGGAGAACCAAGCCAATTTTGAAAAAAACATGAGAGTAAGTAAAGACAAAGAGCATATCTAATTTTTGAAAAATGTAAAAAAACCATTTAAATATTGAAGGAGAGAAAATGGGGTAAGTAAGAAGGTTTCGGTGGATTAATAAAATGGGTGATACGACATACTACCTCCGTATTTTTTTAGTTGCACCATTTGCCTTTTTAACCCTATTCATCCCAACTTTGTTAAGTTATCTCGCATCATTATATAAGAAAAAACATATTGAATTGATGGGGGTCTTGTTGGATTCGTCTTAATGTGAGATTTCCAAATATCAAATTTTTATAATTTTTACTTACACCCAATAAGAGATATTAACTTTCAAAAGAAGTGTCACGGCGAATGTGAAAAAAGCAGATGATCCTATTAAAAAATAAGAGGTAGTATGAGGTAGAAAAGTATATAAAATTGATGTGACATATTTCCATATAAGAAGAAGAAAGTGAGAGTGTAACAATTAAATAGAAATGATCTTAAAACGAAAGTGTAACAACAACAGAATTAGTATAAAGGGGTGGGTGGAGTGAGGTTAGGGGTATGGGCGTCTCTGATTTTAAACTTGGGATCCCTCCAAATAGGGCCTAAACTCGACACATAAATATATGTGTACCTAGTAAAAAAATGTATAGAAGAATTAGGGATTCCTCATTTTTTCCCTAAAAGTTTATTGATAGATGGCACTCCAATTGTATTATTGGAGTAAGAGAAAGAGAAGGGATCGGAGGAGATAGAAATGAAAGGCACCACATGGCTGGATGTAGACCCATTCGACGGATCGGGTAGACGGGTTTCATGTTCGATAAATTTGGGTTGGAGTCGAGATACGAGTCCGGTCGTGTCGAGTTCGGGAGTATCTAGGAAGTCACTGGTTAGGGATATGGTTGCTGAAAGTACGGGTCGATGGCGCCCTTTATCAAACTTTTTATTTTCATATAAAATGAGTATCTTTCTTTTGTAAAACTATTATTTCATCTTTAGTATAACAATCCTTGACTAAAGTAACTTATACGCCTATACCTCCTTCGTCTCCATATTACTTGAAACATTTGTGTAGTCGACTTTTTTAGTGTCTTGAACTCCTAGGCTTTAGTTGCTCAAACCTTAATTACCCTTATTTGAGTTGTTAACTTTAAATAAACCATTACTAAAATCTCACAAATGATCTCCTTATCCCTTTTCCTCCGCTCTTTCTTCTTCTTTGTCCTTGGGTGTTATTTTCGATGTTATTACATTAGGTAAATGATTGAAGTAAGGATTAATTGAGGTTTAGTAATGGAATCGGGGTTAATGATCAAAGAAGTTGATAGTCGTGAATCATTCAAGACAAATGGTTAATTATCAAAAAATTAAAAGGATATGTGGTGAATTTTAAAATATTAACGGTCTATGGTGAATACAAGAATTAAAGGATATATGTGGTGAATTTTTGAAATATTGTGGGTATATATGATGAATAAAACAATTGTTGGATTATATGATGAAAAAATCCAATAAATTAATTATGCACCAAATGCATGCAATCCGTTTGTTTCCCCTCAAGCCTCTAACCCATTCCGGTTTGATCATCTTCCTAATACCATCCATCAAAAAATTATCTTCAATTAGTTTGTCTTGTAAGAGACCGTCTACTTTTAATTTAAAAGTAGGACGGCCAAACCCCAATATAAAAGAGAAGAGAACATATCACTTTTTAATATAGTGACTAGTTTAATCTGTTTAAAGGATCAGTTTAATCTATTTCGTGACTAGGTTTAATCTATTCGTTAAGGACTTTCCTTAACCCATTCGGTGACTAGTTTAATCCATTTAGTGACCAGTTTAGATAAATTCGGTAAGTGATTGTCGGATAATTTTTGAAATTATATTTGTTGTAGTTCAGAATCAGAGAAAATAAAGGGAAGGAGAAGAGAAGGGATGACTAGGATAGTGTTGGGTCGAGTGAAATGGAATGGGCTTGTTAGAAAATCTAAGCTTAGATTTGTCTCATTTTATCTTAAAGTGGACCGCCTATTCTAATAATTTGTGAACTTCAATAGATAATTGGTACTTATATGTAAGAGTGAAGCCCGAAAGGGGAATCAAGAATATCTTTTATAGCCGAGATCATATCATTTTTCCTTGGAGATGGAAAAAAGCCTCCCGGGTTTATCAATTTGCACATTCTTCCTCCTGGCCGCCCGTCCTTGCCTTCATACCTCTCGCACGTGCTTTCTTTCCATATCTCTTAAAATGTGGGACCTTCATTGATACCCCTTTTCCTCAATCGAATTCGTTCTTTTTTTTACTTTTTGAGTCGGAAATTTTACTAGTGCTGTTAGGTCTTGGGAACAAGTTCAATAGTTTTTTTTTTTACTTTTATTGGTTTCAACTAACAAATATACATCTAAATAGCAATTCTTGCACATCCAAACTTATATTTGCACATCTAAAAACTATGTAGCACATCCAAAACTTATATTTACACATCTAAAAACTACTTGGCACATCCAAAAATTATGTTTGCACATCTAAATTGTATATGTATTTTCACATTTAATTGCCTATGTTTAATTTGCACTTCCAAAATGTATATGTATTTTCACATTCTATGCCTATGTTTGCACATCAAAACCTTTTTGTACATCTAAAATGCATATTTGAACATCAAAAATTATGTTTGCACATTGAAGAATTATACTTGTACATCCAATAAGTATGTTTGCATATGCGGATATCGGTTTGTACATACAAAATGTATATTTGCACATCCAAGCGTGTGTGTGCACATCCGGGAAAAAGGGTAAAACATAGATATACTATTATGTTTGGTATTTAATTTTTATCTGAGAAATGTATATTTTTAAATGACGATGTGTGTGTAATACAAGACAAGATTAGTCTCTCTTAAAATTTGTAGCACCAAATGATTTGAATTATTTAGCCTTTTCTTACTTTTATACTATCTATCAATTAAAAGTTTACACTAGGGACGTAAATGAGATGGAGACAACTCGCGAGCCCACTTGAGATCGACTCGGTCAAAACTCGGCTCGAACTCGAGCTCGACTCGAGATGTTGGCGAGTCGAGTTGACCAACTCGATCCTCGACTCGAAAACTTGTGGAAGCTCGGGTATCCCGTTATCGATAGCAAATACCTAATTTAACATTTTCTACCTTAGGGTTGTTTTTCCAAGACCAGACACTTGCAAACAAACCCGAGATCTACTCGGTCAAAGCTACATCAGAAACTTGATTGATTTAGTGAGGCTCGACTCGACTTAGAGCTCGACTCGGGAAATCTTGCTTTTGATCCCAATCAATCTAGGTCAAACTCAAACTCGACTCCCATTAGTCACACCCATAACCTACACCCTTTTATCAGTTTCGTATTTATTTTCCACATAAAAAATGCCCGTATCAAATTAGGGGTAGTGTTTCCGGGGAATATAGATAAGAAAAAATAAATATAATGAAGGTGGTAGAGTGGTGCTAATTTGCTATCCATGGAATGAGGTAATGAATGTGTGACAGGGGAATTATTACCATTTTAGTTTTACGGTAATGACTATCACTCATCTTCTTCTAAAGAGCAATTTAGTATTTCATCTCTCGATTTTTAATACTCGCTACGTTGAAATACTACATGAACTAAGGAGATGAGAGACATTAAAAAAACAAGTAATATGCTTGCGAGTGAAAAAAGAGTTTGTAATTGTCAAAATGTCAATAATGCAAGTAATAGAGAAGTTCCTAACATGAAAAACATTGCAAGTATTAACAAAATAGGAATCATCATTATCAAATTATAGATTATGAAATATTGAAGAATATTTTATATTGACTTTTGTATATATAGTTGCCTAACTTTTAACCTTAATTATAGCATTATACTTGGCTCATATGATATTGTATGTATATTGACCAAGATGGAACGAGAAAGGCACGGAATTACATTCTTACATGGTATCGACTAGGGTTTGATCCATTCTTCCTTGCACTTGACCCTCACGTTGCCTTCTTGATCTCCTTTCTAATCTAAACTACTTCCATCAACATGGCAAAAACAAATCCTCCTCTTCTTCCATTCATCACGCTCTTGCGGTCTCGAACATTAAGAACCCATTTTCCCCGTCACACTTGAGATGGGAAAATGTCCGATATTCACGAAGCTGGACCGAATTTAGTAAAATTCCATTATGAGATCCCGCGAAGTCCCTTCAACATTATTAATCCACCAAACTAAGGATGGGAAAGCCACGGAGCCGGCCCCTCTTACGTGATGATGAACAAGAACTATGGGATCCTTTTGGATCTGCTTGTTGTTCGGGTGGATTTATTCTACAATTTCGGCTGACCTCTTGAACACCCGTCATTGAAGCCGTCAGTTCGGCCATGACTATGGGGAGCCGTCTTCACGATTTATTTTAAGACAATGAGAGCTCGCGAGCCGTTGCTTTGGAACATGAGTTTAATATTGATACATACTTGAAGTTTTCCTCGTTCTCCGCATATTGCCAGCACCTTAAAACTCTTGCCGATCAAGTGAAGAATCGTTGGGGCTCTTGTTTCAGGAGCCCTGAGTTGGTGCTTCCGCATGGTGGGCGGCCTCACTCCTGCTACAAGGGGTTGCCTCGGTTAGTCGTCACAAAAAGCTCACATCCACCTTTTTACACGAGGTTCGTTCCATGTTAGAATTGGAAGAAGGCTAGCGTGAGGGAGGCTATTGTTGGTGGTGATGATGCCATGGTGGTTCTTTTGCTCCTATGGCGGCGTGAGCGTATGATAGCAGTCACTCCCAATCAAGGCCGTGGCGAAATCTCACAAGGCCGAAATAATAAACCTCGCAACAACAAAAATCATGGTGGTGGTGGTGGTGGGCGGGCGGTGCGCGCGGCGGCAGCAACCGGGGGTGGTCCGCCTTACGGTGGTGGTCGACGTGCCGGTCCCAGCATCCTTGGATGTGGATGCAATATCATGGGCTTTTCCTCCTTGTCCATACCCCACTCAATCTTAGGGTAGGCATACGGACCACAAGCAAACCTAGCATTTTGGGCCCGATACCCAGCGGCGGCAAGCATATGCTGCAGACATCTCGGTGGGCTCCCTTTGTTATTAAGTACGCCATGCATACCATGTCTCTCTCAATAGGATCCCAAGCGGTACTATGGACACCGGAGCGGCGTCTCATATGGCGTTCGCACAAGGTAATCTCTCGTCTTATATTAATATGAGCAAAAATCATGGTATGTTTGTTGGTAGTGAGTCGATCGATTCCAATTCACGGTTATGGGCATGCTTTATTACCTTCCCCAAACCCACCTTTGTCTCTCAACCATGTCTTACATGCACCCAAACTCATTAAAAATTTAGTGTCGGTCCTCTAATTTACTACGGTAACAATATGTACGTAGTCTTTGATCCTTTGGGTTTTAAGTGCATGATTTACGGACGGGAGACGACTAATGAGATACTGATATTACCGTTCTCTCTACCCCCATCACTCCCACCCCAGTCCATCTCAAGTTTTCTCCCCTTTTGCTTGTCTTGCATCCACTCTTTGGCATGGCCGTCTGGGTCACCCAGGGAGCCTCGGTTTTAGATACTCTTCGGCAAAATAAAATGATTGCTTGTAATAGTTCCTCTAAATCCACTACTTATCAATCTTGTGTACTTGGGAAGCATATTAAGTTGCCTTTTATTTCTTCTTCTTCTACTCTTTTGTTATGCCTTTTGATATTATGCCACGGTGATCTTTGGACCTCTCTATCTTGAGTTCGTCGGGACATCGTTATTATGTGCCTTTTGATATTATGCAGTACTAGTGACTTTTTCCCATTGCTACTAAATCCCAAGTGTTTTCAATTTTTTCCGCCCTCCATGCTCATATTCGTACCCGGTTTGAACGTAATATCAAAAGCATCCAATGTGATAATGGGAAAGAATTTGATAATACTTCCTTTTGGAAGTTTTGTGAGTCTAATGACATGTCTTTTCGTCTATCTTGTCCTCATACTTCTTCCCCCGAAATGGAAAGGCGAAAGAAAAATACGATCCATTAATAATATCATGAGAACTCTTCTTATTCATGCATCTATGCCACCCTCCTTTTGGCATCGTGCTCTTGAGAATGGGATATACCTCCTTAATATTCTCCCAAGTAAATTATTAGCCAATGAGTCTCCCTGAAAATTCTTTATCAGCGCCATCCCTCTTATTCTCACATTCGAGTTTTCGGTTGCTTGTGTTATCCTCTTTTTAGTCCACTACAATAAATAAATTACAAGCCCGATCTACTCCTTGTGTATTTTTGGGATATCCAGTAAATCATCGTGGATATAAGTGCTTTGATTTATCACGTAATAAAGTCATTGTATGCGGGCATGTGCGGTTTGATGAAAATGTTTTTCCTTTTGCTCGGTTTCATAAACCTCTTGCTAGTAGTATGATATTTTGGAGGATGATGTTTCTCCCTATTTACTTCACCGAATCCACTCGCGAGCCTTCCGCCTAGCATGATACGCCTCTCTCCTACATCATCAATGGCCCAAACTCCCCAAGCTCACTCACTGCGGTCCCGCACTCCTAATACCTCTCCAACCCTACCCCCCTTTCACATATATCCACGGCCCGGCTCCAAGTCCTAACTCCTCGGCGCTCCCCCACCGCCCTCCCTACTCAGCCACTCCCCCGGCCGGCTCCCTACATGCCCAGGCACCGCGCCCCTTCGGCCCATATTTTCCTCATCCCGGCCACTAATTTCGGTCCAACGCCCGTAACCCGCAGGCCGGCGTGGTATATTTAGGCCCAACCCCGTATACCCAAGACCAAGCTCGTGCCACCATGGTTGCTCGCTCCCCTCTTCCTCGTAACCCTTTAGGCGCCCTTCGTGACCCGAGTTGGAAATTGGCCATAACCGATGAATTTGATGCTCTTATTAACAATAAGACTTGGGATTTAGTGCCGCCCTTAGTGTTAATGTTATTCGTTCTATGTGGATTTTTACTCATAAAGAAAAATACGATGGTTCGTTTGAGAGGCATAAAGCGAGTCTTGTAGGTGATGGTAAAACTCGACGGAGTTGGCATTGATTGTGGAGAAACTTTCGATCTGTCGTGAAGCTTAGGCTACCATCATGCAGGTTCTCGGTCTTGCTTTGTCTAAGAAATGGTCCATCCATCGGCTTGATGTTAAGAATGCCTTTTCGCATGGTGAGCTCAAGGAGGCGGTCTATATGTATCAACCTCGGGGTTTCGAGACTCGTAGCATCCGATTATGTGTGTTTTATTGCACAAGTCTTTGTACGGGCTTAGCGAAGCACCTCGGGCATGGTAAGAGGTTTCTTGACTTTGTTTCTACCATTGGTTTTCTAACGGTACCTCGGATCATTCTTTGTTTATTTATCGGAGAGGTTGATATGGCCTACTTTTCTTGTTATATGTCAATGATATTATCTTAACTTGCTTCTTGATGCTCTCAGTCGTCTATTATGACACATCTTAGCTCGAGTTTGCTATGAAGGATTTGGGGTCATTGAATTATTTCCTCGGTATCGGCGTGACCCGCCACCGGGGGTGGTTTATTTTTGTCTAGTATCTTTGAGGAGATTATTGATCGTCTTTGGCATGGTTTCGTGTGTCGAGTCCCGCTCGGTTGACACAAAACCGAAGGTGAGTGCCACCTCCGGTGCTCAGTATCTTGTCCAGGCCAAGTATCGCAGTCTTACGGGTGCCCTGTGATATCTCACATTTACTAGGTCGGACATCTCTTATCCGGTTCAACGGTATGCTTACACATGCATGACCCTCGCGATGCACATATGAATGCTTTAAAGCGTATCATCAACTATATTCAAGGTACTCTTCACCTTGATGTACCTTTCTGCACCTTTCTCCTTCATCGGTTAAAGATCTGGTTTCGTATGCGTGCTTGATTGGGGTAGTTGTTACGATACTCGACTCGGGTCCACCTCAGGCTCTTGTGTATTTACGGGTGACAATTTGATTTCGTGGTCGTCAAAAGCCGACCTATTCTCTCGTTCGAGTCGAGGCCGAGTACGGGGGTTGCTAATGTTGTTTCGAGTCATGCGCTACGTAATCTCTGCTCGAACTACATTGTCCCATTCGTAAGCTACAATGGTCCATTGCGACAATGTGAGTGCTATTTATCTCTCAGGGAATCCGTGCGACACCAACGCACTAAGCACATTGAAATGGATATTCATTTTGTTTGAGAAAAGTTGCTCGGGGGAGGTTCGTGTTCATCATGTGCCCTCTCGGTATCGGATTGCAGACATATTCACTAAAGGGTTGCCCCTTATATTGTTTGAGGATTTCCTTACTGGTCTCGATGTTCGTCATCCTCCCGTTTCGGTGAGGGGGTGTGATGGATTATGAAATATTGAAGAATATTTTATATTGACTTTTGTATATATAGTTGCCTAACTTGTAGCCTTAATTATAGCATTGTAAGGACTCATATGATATTGTATATATTGACCAAAGATGGAATGAGAAAGGCACGGAATTACATTCTTACAATCCTCGAACACCGATCTTCTACCACGACCTACATTCATTTTCATCTTATCTTTATTATTCCTTTGATGCATTAACCTCAATTGAATCATGTCCTAAAAATTATTAAAATGTATAATTCAACCATATATAGGATGTTTATTTGAGGCGGAGAGAAAATTATATATTTTTTAATTGTGCAATCCACAAATTTGAAAGATAGTGGTAGTGATCGATAAGAATAAGGCCTTGTCCATCATATTCATATAGAGCTAACATTGAACAATATATTATAGGAAATCTAATCCAAAGCGAATTAGTAGCTCGGATTGGTCTCGAACTATGTTAGAGCGATGGCTCAAGCTCGATATTAAGAAGAGAACGAATTACCTTTACGAATACAATAACTAGTTTAACTTATTTCGTGATCGGATTAATCCATTTAATAATCACATTCTTAATTTAATCCAATTAGTGAGTATTAGCTTAATTCATTTAGTGACTAGTTTATCCATTCGATAAAATTTGCTAGGCTATTTTTTAAAAATGTCTATTGTAGTTCGAGATTCAAATGGAAAGAAGGAAGGAGAAAAGAAGGGACGATTAGGTTGGTGGGAGATGTCTATGGATAGTGTTGGGTTAGAGTAAGATGAAATGTATTTGTTAGAAGAATGTAGACTTGAGTTTGTCTAATTTTATGTTAAAATTAGACGGCCTATTCTAATACTTTTTGATAGCAAATCGGCCTTATATATTGTATAGTTGTATATTTGGGATTGAGCTTAAGTATTTTCAATAAAATTTATATCTTTGTATGAATTATTAGTTGTAATTACCGAATCTTATGGGATTGTATGAATTACTTCTATCATCTAACACTTGAGTTTGATGCTCGTGCCTAAATAATTTCATGAAAAAATAGAGTTTAAAATTTTGGATATTTTAGATTGGATCCAATCTAGTGTCTTTGGGCTTAAGTATTTTCGATAAAATTTATGGCTTTGTATGAATTATTAGTTGTTATTACTTGAATTTTTATGGGATTGTATGAATTACTTCTACTATCTAACACTTGAGTTTGATGCTCGTGCCTAAATAATTTCATCAAAAAAATAGAGTTTAAAATTTTGGATATTTTGGATTGGATCCAATCTAGTGTACGAAAATTCATATTAGACTAGTTTGGACTCAAACTCGGATTGGTTTGAATTTGGATTGGAAAATTGAGATCCAAATTTTATTAAGATTGGATTGGATTGGATTGAATTAGTCCTAAGTCCAAATTGTACACCAACTTTTCCCTACTTATTATATACTACCTCGGTTTCAAATTAATCTACACACTTGACTTTGGGGAGAAGCTGCAAAAGTATGAGAGATAAACTAAAAGGTGGAGAGAAAGCGAAAAGTGAGAGAGAGAGACACTAGAAAATGTGTGTTAAAATAATAAAAAGTGGATGACATTGGTGGAAAAAGAGGAGAAAGTAGATGTGATATGTTCCAAAAATAGAAAAAGCAACGAGTGTGTAGATTAAAAAGAAATAGACCAAAAAGAAAACGGGCCATAAAAAGAAAAGTGAGTAGATTAAAAAGAAAAGGAGGTAGTATCAATTATAGTTTTGATACAAGGAGCGCGTGATTAAAAATTATTGGACTCCAGGAAACCAACTATAGAAATAGGTATGCTCAATAACATGTTATTCAGAGGATAGTATTACATAATATTTTGAAAATAAATGACAATATATCATACTTAATCTATTGTACTGTTTCCTCTCTCGCAGGCTTCCAACGAGTTAGAAACATCATATAGAAATACAAATATAATGAAAAGGGTGAAACAATTAAGATACGACATTATAAAGAAAGCAGGCCCGGTCACGCAATTTATGGGCCCCGGGGTGAGATGAGGCATGGGCCCTTTAATTCTAATAGTATAATTAACAAGTTTTGATTTTTGTGTAGTACATAGTATTACGAATAAAATAACATGGCAATATGATGTCTTATTTTTTGGTCTACTTTTGACGAAAAATCGACGAAGTTATAATATAAACTATGGAAATATTAGAATTTTATAAAGTAGATATAAAATGCGTTTTGTGATTTAAGCTCGGAATTTATACGAATCCTTTGATAAACAACGAGATATCACAACAGATAAAAAAATGGGAAAATATATCACATAGATCCCTCAGTCTATAGTACAATTCTAGATTTCTTTTTAGATTTTTTTTTTGATAACTATTCTTTTTTAGATTTCCTATTTTAAATCTTTCTATTTCAATTATGTAAAGAAAAGGAATGAAAATAGAAGAAGGGAAAACTGAAAATGTGAATAAAATATAGCAAAGTGGGTGTCTATTTGTAGAGAATGAAAAATTATGAATTTTGATTATTTTTTTATATTTTTTCGAATTATATTTTTTTGAACTATTAATGTTTTACAATAATTGTAATGTTAAAATTACTTGCACCACCATAAGAGCGACAAGTGTCGCATAGCCAGTGGAACCCCGGAGGAAAGGTGGCGCACATCGGTTTTCTTTCTCCTGTCTTTGTTGTGCGTTTAAGTGAAGCTATGTAATATCTTTTTATATTTTGGGCCTTTATCCATAAAAAGTTTTCACTTAAACATTTTCGATTTTGGGCCCCTTGAGTCGGGCCTAGGCGGTTGCCCCTCTTGCCACCCCTCGGGTAGGGCAAAGAAATAAAATGAAGATGATGAAACAATTAAGAAAGCAACATTAGAAAGAAATAGCTACTGGATGCATAAGTTCCATGCATAAGCTGCATGCTAATCAAAAGTATATGCTTCCAGAGAAATACTGCGCAAGACAAGCGCCTCAATAGTCATACCAGGTCCAAACCCAAACATTACGCCCCAATCTAACCCTAAACCAGTTGTAGTCTTTCCTTCTTTAAGTGCTTTTTTCCTCATTTCATCCATCATAATTATGACTCCAACACTAGCCATATTCCCATACTCTCTCAAGACATGCCTAGTCACGTCGAGTTTATCCTTGTTTAGCCCCGGCTCTCATGAGCTCGGCTTCGGTTTGATCAAGTACAATTTGGGCCTCCATTGTGGGCAATCCCGAGAATAGCTTATTCCAATCACTAATTCCAATTGGTTTAAAAGCTTTAACTAGACATTCTTCCACATTTTTGGAAACAAAAAACGGAAGATCCCTTCGAAGATGGAATGTTTGACCCATTTCAATGATCTCGGATGTTGGACCAGCAGTATCCGAAATAGTAGCCTGTATGGCATGTATGAGTTGGAAGAACGGTCTTTCAATCGACACATCTGGATCTGCACCCACGACTAGCAGTGCGGCCCCATCGCCAAACAAAGCTTGCCCGACTAGTGAGTCGATATGGTCTTCTAAAGGACCATGGAAATTGGTATTGTGATCTCGAGCACACCACAAAAACGCGAGCCCCCTTATTATTCTCCACGATGTCCTTCGCGTGTTTGAGGATATGGGGGCCGGCATGACAACCCACCGAATAAAGAACCATCCCAGGTGAACGGAGGGATCGAGCTTGAGAAGCTTAGCGATCTCATAGTCCGTGCCGGGCATTGTGAGCTAATGTGGTGTAAACAATGAGGTGGGTGATCTTTGATTTTGGTTGACCCCATTCTTTGAGGGCCTCTTCGGTAGCTTCAACACCTAATTTGGGTACATAGTCAATTGTCATTGCACGACGTGCATCATGAGATGGTTCTCCGTAGGTCGGCATACTTGGATTTGCCTTGAGGATTTCTTCGTTAAGTAAAAGTGTCTTTTGGTTATCATTGTTTTTTCACCGATCAACCATCATAAGTAAAGATAATATAAGATTAGTACATAGTTTTTTAGGCGGGGAGGATGTTGGAACATGGAGGTTAAGCTTACTTATAACATTTTTTTTTTGCTAAGTAATTAAGTTTCATTCATTGCACAAATTGCACCTATACCACCTCAATCGGAGGGAGGCAACCTAATACAAACATCACATTCACCACTCTTTTCCAATAGCAATGAACCGACAAGGTTGGATCACAGCAACAAGGAAAAGAACCTACTTACTCTTGCCAACAATCCATCTAATTACAACACTTTAAGCATCTATAAACTGACAAACCAAACATAATCTCTCCTACTAATGTTAGTTGGTATCACAGTACCATTTCTTTGTTTAACAATATTTTTAATTTGCTTAATACTGCTACTAATAGTAGGCACACTTCCATTCCAATAGCTATTATTCCTTCCATGCCAAATTGAATATATGAATTCGCTAGTGTAGCATACATGACTTGTTTTCGAAACTTTGTCCTCCTGGATCTTGAATCCATCTACTCAGGCCCTGAATTGTTATTGTTGTAGCTTGAATATCTAACCAGTTTTTAACAACTTGCAAACAGCTACTACTGAACTTGCACTGAAAAAACAGATGACTATGAGTCTCAGAAGCTTCAGCACAAATTAAACATGAATCTGTATTGCTAATCCCATAGCTTGCCAACTTCTCTGTTGTCTGTAATCTAGCTTGAACAGCTAACCAACAGATAAATCTGTGCTTAGGGACACTCAGCCTATTCCAAACCAACATATCCCAAGTAACATTCTCATGTACCCCTTTTAGCTTCTCATACACCACTTGTATAGAATAATCAGTCATGCCCACCAATTCCACTTCATTATAATCAGCCTTCAATTGTTCTTTTACTTGACAAACTCTTTTCCAGTACCAGCTAGCACCAGCAGTAGGTACATATCCCCACCAATTCTCCCCTTTTATGTAGACTAAATTTGTAATACCCCTCATGATTGCTTTAAAGGGATTTAGCAGGCTACTCATTCCAACAAGATGCATCTTTCTTTTAGGGAGCTCATTTCCTTAGTTCTCCACGCTTAAGCGTGCTTGGGCGGGAGTAGTCCGAGATGGGTGACCTCTGGGAAGATTTCTCGGGGTGCGCATGAGTGAGGACAAAATGCGCCGGAAGAACTTGTGTTGGTTATTGAGGGCCGAGTTGTTGGCCCTGGATGCGCATTGGTGACGATACACTCGACTCCGTATGGGTCGGGGTGTTACAAATGGTATCGAGAGCAACCTGCGACCGCGTGTTGGGGCGACCGCCGTCGGGCGAATATTAGGAGTCCTCGGGGCGCCTAGTGGGGGAGGATTCGGGGCCGCATTGTCATAAGGAGCGACCAGAGGTCGTTAGGCCGAATATATCCGGAGTCTCCGCGATCGGGGCTTAGGGGCGGCCCACTGGGTCGTTGTGGCCGAATATGTGGAGTCCTCGGGCGCAACGAGGGCGTTCTTTTTCAAGTGGGGGTGTATGTAATACCCCTCATGATTGCTTTAAAAGGGATTTAGCAGGGCTACTCATTCCAACAAGATGCATCTTTCTTTTAGGGAGCTCATTTCCTTAGTTACTCCACAGTTAAGCGTGCTTGGTTGGGAGTAGTCCGGGGATGGGTGACCTCCGGAAGTTTCTCGGGGTGCGCATGAGTGAGGACAAAATGCGCTGGAAGAACTTGTGTTGGTTATTGAGGACGGTTGTTGGCCCTGGATGCGCATTGGTGCCGATACACTCGACTCCGTATGGGTGGGTGTTACAAAATTAACCCATTTTATCCATACATTATCCTTCTTGGATGCTATAGCCCGGACATATTTCCCTAAACATGTAAGATTCCACACTATGACATCTCGAACCCAAGTCCACCTTGTGTCTTGTTCCAACACGGTGATTCCCAGGCCTACGATCTAGGTTTCTGAGTGAATTAATGCTCTGCCACTCCACAAGTATGCTCTGCAAATCTGATTAATCTCCATGAGCAAGCTCTTAGGTAAAATGAATACTTGTGCCCAATATCTGTGAATACTCATCAATACAGAATTGATTAATTGTATTCTTGTTGTATAGGATAAATTCCTAGAGCTCCATATTCTTATTCTTGTTGTCATTTTATCTATCAACTACTCACATTGTGCCTTAGTGATTCTTTTAGCACAAATTGGTACTCCCAGTTACCTAAAAGGTAGCTTGCTTCTTCACAAAACCAAAAGTTTTTGCTATTCTGTTCACCTCCCTTTCCTGCATTCCACAAGTATAAAAGGCGGATTTATTCACATTTGCCTTTAAGCCTGAAGTCTCAGAAAAGAGATTGAAAGCTCTCAACATCAGATAGCTTGAAGAAAAATCTCCTTTGCAGCACATGATTAAGTCATCTGCAAAACACATGTGAGTAAGCTTCATTTCTTTACATCTGGGGTGAAATTGAAAATGTTCCAAGCTGCTTAATTTATGTAATATCCTGGAAAGATATTCCATGCATATCACAAATAATAGTGGTTGGTTGAGCTTGCTTCCTACCATATTGTTTCACCAAGTCTTGTACCACCATTATGTTGTGCACAATAAACCTACCATGGACAAACCCACCTTGATTCTCCATTATTATGTCAGGCAACACCATTCTCAATCTGCCACAAAGTACCTTTGTAATACATATATATAATGTATTACAACAGGATATGGGCCTAAATTCACCAACATTCGGAGGACATCTTGTTTTAGGAATTAAAGTTATCACTGTGTTATTTAATTCCTTCAACACTCTTCCACTTTGCAAGCTATCTAATACAACAGCTACTACATCATCACCCACAATACTCCAACAATCTCTATAAAAATGTGATCCAAAGCCATCTCGGACCCGGGTGCTTTGCAACCCGAGACCCGAAAATAAAGCTCTTTTTATTTCCTCAGCTGTGTAAGGAGCTTCCAAAATAGCTTTATGATGATTTGACAAAAGGGGACCCTCTTGAACTATCTGCTGAAAAACTGGCCTTCTACTTGCTTCATTACTACTCAACAGTTGCTAATAATAATCTAAGAAAGAAGAAGCAACACTTTCAGCATTATCATGCCACATACCCTTCTCATCATTTATACTATATACATGATTCTGCAATTTTCTAGCCTTGATACTCTGATGCAGCAGCTTAGTGTTTTCATCACCATTCTTAAGCCAATCAAGTATTGCCTTCTGATTCAAGAACTCCATATACACCTTATGCTTCAGCTTATAATCCTGAACTGCCTGCTGCTCTTCCTCTTGCAATCTAAAATCCCCTGGCTGCTGGTGCAATTGTTGCTGCTTCTCAATCATTACCTGCTGTGCTTGAATCTCAGCAGCTTGCAAATTCGAAAACCCTTTTTTGTTCAATTCTTTCAATGCAACCTTCACTCTTTTCAATCTCTTCATTATGCCAAACATTCTAGTACCTTGAACATCCACATTCCAAGCTTCCCTAATAATATCACCAAATTGAGGAGCATTTCTCCACATATGAAAATATTTAAAAGGTTTTTACCACCTTTAACATCGGGATGCACTTGTGATTAAAGCGGGGAATGATCAAAATCCCCTCACATTAAAAACAAACCTCTCGCTAAATCAGATATATCCTCGCCAAGCTTGGTTTGCCAAAACTCTATCCGACTTGGAAAACACCCTAGCATCTCCATGTTGCTTGTTGTTCCAGGTAAAGAAATTACCTCGAGCATTTTATATCTTCAACACAACAATCTATCATACAACTTCTAATATCAATCATTTGATTCTCTAACGCAGAGATGAGCCTAACCTTTCATCAATATTCATAACACAATTAAAATCTCCACATAAAACCCATGGATCTTGTGTTATCAAATTCCTTAAGTCATCCCCACGGTTCAACTCTTCTACTCCTCTCATTACAAGCATAGACTAAGGTACAAAAAAAAACCAGGCAAACTACTCGAGGTTGCACATAACAATGTATTAACTGACTGCTTCCTTTGATGATATTCACATCAAAACAACCAGGATTCCAAGCTACAATCACCCTTCCACCATCATGGAAACTTGCATTAGATGTGAAACACCAACCATTGAATACTCTTTGATAAAGACTACCTAAATTGATAGCCTTCACCTTTGTTTCCGGAAGACAAACCATGCCTATGTGAATATAAGATTTCACATCTTTTCGCTTTCCTAGCACGCAGTTAATCCCCGGACATTCCAACATAGGATTATATCTATGTTGGGAGGAAGGGTCCCCCCTCACCTCTGCTTCCTGTCTTCCATCATTCACCTTGTGTCAAACCCGCTTCATTCACATCTACCGAGTAGTAAATGCATTCACAAGTATGAGTTGGTTTAATGAGTAACTCTTACCTTAATAGGCTTTAGGGCTCTCTTAAAGCCTTCGGGATCCACCACAGCATTACCTTTCTCTCGGTGGAACATATACTTGAGCAAGGTTGAACATATACTTGAACAGGCACTTCTTTGTACTTTTGTCATCACAATCTGGTTGTTGTGGTTTAGGAACCCACACCCGCTCGATAATCTTTTCCTACGGTCCTTAGTATCATGACCCGGATTCCGGCATTGTGCACACTTCGAGGCCTCCACTCATACACCACGGGTACATCAATGTTCATATTATGTTCATTGATGAAATGAATGGAATCTGGAAAATCCTGATCCACTTTCATCTCCACCAAAATTCTTGCATATTGTATCTTGTCCCTGTTCCTTGTAGCTTCATCCCTCTTGATTGGATCCCCCAATTGAGATACAATCTTATGCAATGATTTCTCCCCCCAATATTTGAGTCCCAATTTCAATTGAACCCATATTGGAAACGTTTTCACATCCTCCTTCTCAAAATCCATCTCAGCTGACCATGGTTTTAGGATCAAAGGCTTTTTTATCAAAGAAATAGTGTCCTGCCAGAACCTTATCTCTTGTATCCATCGCCTTGAACCTAACTAAGTAAATCCCCTTCTTAATCAATTTCATCCTGAATGTCAGCTAAATCAATTTTAACTGATTCTCCTACTCCATCCATACAATTGTTATCTTCAATCTGTTCCAGTTCAAATCCTTCTTCTATTTCATCCTCCAAGTTTACAGCAGTTACTTCATGAAGAATTGGAATGTGCGACATATCTTCTTTGTTGTATCAATGGCGTTTTCTGTGATTCAACACTCTTGTGAATCGATTGTAACCACTCATTGAATGTGTGCCTTATCTCCGATTGCTGCTGCAGTTGTTGAATCGAAGATTTTGGAATATGAACCTCCCCAATCCCTAATCCAAAATCCAGAGCTTCCACTCCCAAAATCTCATCCATCGATTTCGTTCGTAGTGCTTGAGAATCCGAATCAGGTCCACGAGCCTTACCTTTCTTTGAAACAGTTGAAGAACCTTGAGATTTTTCACTCGCCTTTCTTGCCATGGCGACGGTGTACAGTAGCATGCACCGAGAGAAACTTAGAGAGAAAGTTTCTCAAAGTTGACATTTACGTATAACATTAATTTGCACAGCGAGGAATGATAAAGCATGCTTAATAGTTAGATACCGAAATTATATCTAACACATTCATATATAATATCCATGTATTCATATACTATAACATATGTTTTGTCATGTATAGAGCCCACTGAAACATACAACAACAAAATAAACGAGACCAGGGGTGTTTAGCAAACCATAATACATTGTATAGATATAATAGAGGTAAACAAAAATTCTTTTAAGTAATAGATACCTTTCTGTTAATACCGGAAAATTTTTAGTAGACAACATAAGAGTAGATAGGATACATTAGTACAGCCGTACAAGTAATTCATGAAATTAATAACTTACAAATGCGCTTGAATTTTTCCTTCAGCTCAACTTTGTGCTCACTGTTGGTGACTTTAAAGTAATAATTAGGGTAATCTTTTTGATGAATATAGTGGGGAGGATGTGCCTTTCCAATTCCCAAAATGCATGCAGCAGTGCAGCACCAGTGGCTCTTTGGGAATCCCTAATCTGTTGGACACTTTCCATTTTCTTGAGCTCGGAAACTGAGGTAATTTCGTTGGTTTCGTTTTTTTTCGATTTTCGTTTTTTTTGAAAACAAAACCAAAATAAGTAAAAAAAGTAGTTTTCGATTTTTAGTTGTTAGTTCTTTAAATTGGCGTGTTTAGTATAAGTATGATTAATTTTAAGTTTATTATCCCATTATATCATATGACTTTTATATTCATAAAAGTAATGATGCGAAGCGGACGCTAAATTTTTCTTTGTTTAATTTGTGAAGAAGTGATAATACAATTAATGTGATTGATGTGATGATGAACAAGATTTGTCTAGCCAAAGGTATTTATAGACAACCGTCTGTGTAGCATATGATTATTTTAATACGAGATTAGGTGCCTAATATTCCAATTCAACGTGATTTTAAAAATTGAGATTGTAGAAAACCTATGGATTATTATTGCATGACCTTGTATTTTCCCTTTAAAAACGTACATCCAGTCAGATTACCTTGTATTATTTTATAGTACGAAAAAATTGAACCCACGCGAAACCAGAGACTTCAAGGAACTTTAAGATTTTGTCAACTGGTCAACTCATTTACTTCAAAATAAAATAGCCAAGTTAAATGCACCGTAGTTTGTCTGTGGAGTGGCTAATTTATGCTTCTTATGTATTTTTTTCTATTTACATTGAATCTTGAGACTATTTATAATTATAGAGAATTTTCCTAATTTCATATCGATATATAAGAAAAAAATATAGTTATGTACGATCTTGTATTTGGTTTATTTCAATGAGTATTTTTTATTAATATTTAATCGCTATAATCTTTAATTTACTAATATGTAATGAAAGATATTTACGATCAAAGAGGTTCGTTGGCAACGCACAATTAAAGTGGGAAGAACAAAATACCAGAGGGAGTGCATATACGGGTTTGCAAGTTACGGAAAATAGATTATTTTAGCATATAATATCAAATAAAAAAGATATTTTTAGGAAAAAATTGATATAATTATAAACCTTTTACAAGGACCAAAAAAGTATAAACATTATTTGTTAATTAAAAGTTAAAAAACCACGTATGTGACAACTTTTCGGCAAAAAAAATCAAATTTTCAAGTTTGACTTCCTATTTCCCTCTTCTTTTTGTCATTATCTTCAGCAATTTTACCGAAAGCGAGATCTACTCTCTTTAAATTCCCCGTGTTTTTTGGGTTAATTGTTGAACAAAACAAGAAAACAAGGGAAGATAAAAGTCAACATCGAAAAAGTGACTTTTTTGCTGAAATGTTGTAATGTGGTTTTAAGGAGTTATGTATACCATCAGGATCTAATGTTTTGCTTTTTTCATTGTTTAGATATCACCTTTTATTTTTCACTATTTGGTACCTTAAGTCACATTTTTTTTGGTTAATTGACTTTACGTAATTAGTGGTCGGTAGTGTAATTAAAATACAATGCGGTTAATTAGAGAAGAGGAATATATATCTATAATTTTAATTGAAACGTAGAGGTAGTAACACTTGCTGCTAGTTCATATTCTCAATTCCTTGTTACATATATTGACTTGCAATTTGTTTATAAAAAGAAAAACCTCGAGCTTATATTGCACGGTGTTAATTTTTAATATGTTTTACCTTGTAAATTTGTAATTTACCGCTTGCTGATAGAATATTACATATTAAGAACAATTGTTATCAATAAGGTTAATATAGGCTTTTTTATTTTGTTTTATAGAATTGCTGGACTGAATTATGGGCTCAATCCAGATGAATTGTCTTCTATAATGTGGAACCTATCTTAGTTCACTCATAGAACTTTGCTTTCTTTGTTAAGAACAATTGTTATCAATAAGCAAAAAGAACGTATAACAAGGGATGAAAAATTTAAATTCTATAACTAAATTTATGCATTTGACATCAACAATTTCTTTTTGCATTTTTTCGATGGTTTTTTTATGGCCTTTCTAATGATTTATTGGATACTTTTATTGTTTTCTTAAGTTAAACGGTCAACCTTCGGTTTAAGGGTGATGAAACTCATGAAACAATTTCGGGTCTCAAAAGGTGGCCTAGAAGAAAAAAAAGGCGAGGTGCTAAATGATAGTGAAAACTTTCAAAGTTAGGTCTCAATCATATGCTTAACGTTGATTTTGAGTAACAAACATTTATGAAAACGTCTTGGCTGTAACATGCTACACAATTTAATATGCATCAAAATCTCATACGTACACAATCACACATACTCCAACAAAAATAACATGGATTGCACAAAACACTAGTGAAAAAAAGCCCATCGGATCTGATCAAAACCGGGCTTACAAATTCGATTTTGGTCCGGATCGGGTGGACCCGGAGCGGCTATGAGGGCAACTGAACCGAATCAGTTGATCTTTAACCGATCCGGTTTTGCAAGAAAACCGGATCAGTTAATCAAGTTAACGATCCGGTTTTCTTGCAAAACTGGATCTGTTGAGTTAAGATGGGAAACAAAAAAAAATGTTCCAGGCGTGTAGCCTTCAAGGCATAGATTGAACAAAAAAACTAACGAGATTATAATTCGCAACTAAATATAATCGCATCTAACTATGAATCGCAACTAAATATTGCTTATAATTCGCAACAAAAAAATCTAACGAGATTGAGAGAAATATACAAACTCTGGAATTAAATATACACAATCGAAAACAAACGAGATTGAGAGATAATTTTGTACATTTTGTACCAGATCTGGTAATAAAAACGAAAGAGCTAACTCTGAATCGAAAACGAACAAACTAAAACTAATTTTGTACAAACAAAAACTCTAAAAACGAAAACGAATAAGAAATGAAAATAAAAAACGAAAAAATTAACTCGGATCCGGGAATTACAACGGGATTAAAAAAGCGAAAAAAAAATCAGTAATTAAAATGAAAAATCTCAGATCTAGAATTACAACGAGCGACGAAGATTGAGAGAGGAGAGGAAAGTAGCGATCAAGATTGTGGGACGAGCGACGCGAGTGAGAGTGGCGACTGGCGAGCGACGAGTGACGGCGAGAATCTGGTCTTCGTTGATGGAGCGACGAGCGACGAAGATTGAACGTTCGGCGATGAAAGTTCTCGTGGTGGCTGGGTTATGAGAGCGAGGAGGAGACTGAGATAGGGTCAGAGAGGATTTGTCATGGTGGCTGGGTTATGAGAGGGAGGAGGAGACTGAGATAGGGTCAGAGAGGATTTGTCATGGTGACTGGGTTATGAGAGGGAGGAGGGAGGAGCAGATTAAAAGAGGAGATAGAGGAATTAGGGTTTGTTGGGGGGTGGGTGTTTGAGAGGCGTGTGAGGAGGGAGGAGGAGATCAGAAGAGGAGTGAGGGGAAGAGGAGTGGGAGTGAGGGAGTTAGGGTTTGAGAGGTGTGTCACGTATGTGGGGCAAATGGGCCGCGCTTATATAATATCATCAAACTCAACTGATTCGGTTCCTCATATGGACTTGATCAGTTTAATATCTGCCATTTTTCACTGTAAAAAATGGACAATAACTGATTCGATTTTAAGGAACCGGATCAGTTTAGTTGTAACAAATCGGGTTTTTAAAGAACCGGGTCATTTAACTTGTGTCATATAAGGTTTTCTTCACTAGTGAAAAAATGACATGAGTCTGTATGTCATTTAATTCATGATCATTTAAGTTCTTTTTTGATGTCATTTAATATTTCATGTCATTTGGGTTCTGTTTTGATGTCATCTTGTCATTTGTTTTCATATCAATTCTGATTTGTTTCATGTCATTTCACTTTTGTTGATGTTGTATTTCATTTATTTCATATCATTTCTCATATGTTTCATGTCATTTATCAAACCCTTTTATGTTGTTATTGGTATTTTTTATATCAATTTGGAAATATTTCATGTTATTTATAGAGCTATTTCATGTTATTATTCGTATTATCATCTGATTTGCGTAGTCCATCTCATGATTTCATACCTCCCTTTCTCTCTCCTCCTCCCCTCAAATCCCCGCCCTTCATGGACCCACCACCCACCTCCTCCAACCACAACCTCCACCACCGCGCTGCCACCACCCACAACCTATACCGACTCCCTCGACTCTTCCCTCCGTTCACGCGTCATTTGGTGCAGAATCGAAGTCCTACCCAAAAGGCCTCTACTAGGTTGAGGTGTCCACCTTTATATAAAGAAGACTTCATTCTCCTCAACTTTCGATGTGGGATAGCCAAGATCTTAGGCACCTTCTCCCCTCCTTATCAACGTAGCTTGCTTCCAATTGATCCTACTTACTCAAGCTTGTCCAATGATACTTGAAATTCATCAAAGAATATAAAAAACACACAAAAAGGAGTAATATTTCGCAAATTAAGTAATAATATGCAATTGTGAACTATATTGCACCTAAATGTTCCTAAATTGCAACCTAAATGCACCTAAAACCTATATAAAACATGATACATCAGTAGTAAAAGTCGTCATTTGTGAGAGAATACCAAAACAAAGTATTCGAGATTCTCCGGAGTTCTCTGACGGAATTAAGTGAATCGGAGCGCTTCGAGTGGGAAATCGACCGAGTAGACCAGGAAACACCGAGTTCTGAGTAGCCGAGTTTGGAATCAAGATGTCGGAGGCTGAGAAAGAAAGGAGCGAGGACAGTGGCGGCGAAGGCGGTGGAGGGGGAGAGAGAAGAGGGACTGGTGATCAGAGATGACGATAGTGTTGTGAAAAGAGTTGTTACACCATAACTTATGGTGTAATAATTACACCGGAGAATTTATGAACATTTATACTTATTTTGATCTTTCCACGCGAATTTTTTCTTTATTAGGTCTTTCCCCACAAAAATATCCTCTCTATTTGATCTTTTCATGCAAAAAGCTATTTTATTACCTCCTTTTAATTTGGTCTTATTCGACAAAGATATCCTAAAATTTATGATAGATCATTTTCATTTTAGAGGAAAGACATTTGTCTTCCGTAAAATCCCAATCCATATATAAGATCCTCTCACTTAAATTTCCCACCAAAATTGTCGCTCCTCCGCCCACCCAATTATTCTTGTTAATTCCCATTTCTCATCTCCTCCTCCCCTAACTCTCTCCTCTCTCCATTGTCCGACGGGAGAACTCATCATCCTCCCGTCATCAACACCGCCATCCGCCACCATATCATATCTAAGAGAGAGGAAAGGGAGAAAAAAAAATTAAACATAGAGAATTGAATAATTAAGGTTGTGAATATATTGCTATTATAACTAATAGCACGTATGGTAACGTATATAATGTCAATGTACATGGTAATGCTTGCGTAATCTTTCAAATGGGCCACCGGAGAGTTCATTCGGAGATCTTTTTGCGATTTCCTGACGAAATTAGCTTCGGGGGTTCCATGGAAGGAGGAGATGATGCTAATGATATCTTGGCTACTTATATGGATATGGAGAAAATCGAGAATTTTGGCGAAAATCGAAATCAACCCGTGAAACTAAATCATAATCAGAAACTTAGGCATTGCTTTTCGGTGGATGAGTTTTCTGGATTTTCAAGTAATAATGAAAATGATCAGAATATAGGGCTTCCTTCTTGTGAAGCTAAGAAGGCTATGCCCCCTAATAAATTAGCTGAATTGTGGATTGTTGATCCTAAACGAGCTAAGAGGTTAACCCTTTCTTTTCCATCTCTAATTATTATACTCCCTAGTCCCTTGATGCAAAAATAATTGTAACATTTGCTTTTGAAGATCACGATTAATTACTGTTGACACTTGACTCTATGTTTTCACCAATATGTAAAAAATATAGATATTTTCGTGTCTATTTCAATGTATATTCTCCTAAAAGTCAACTTGCAAAATTTTTATAATAGGTTATAAATAAAGATATCAATAGTCAAAATTGTGTCAATAACTTTATGAAATTTGTTTTTTTTTTTAAAAAAAAAAAATTTACTACTTATAAGATTTCGAACTTTGGTTAAATATAAAACTGACGAATTGCTCTAAAAAATGAAAATAAGCACCACTCTTGTTTTCTTCTATTCTTAATCTTTGTTGCCAGGCCAATCATTAGCTAGTAAGGTATTTTTTTGACAAAGTATTTGTTGTTTTTCTGATTTGGAAGACGTGCAAAATCAAAGTATAGAAACCAAGAAAACATAGGGATTATTATCTTCAGACCTAGCGACCTCAGCCTTAGTACCATTATATGCAATGAACAAGTTATTCAGCTTGTAATCTTTCTTATAATAAGCAAGTGCAACACAAGAGTTTTGTTCCGGTAGTGAAACAGGTGACGGCCTTCAAAGTAAGTCCGTCAAGAGTAAAGTGGGCGACCTCTAGTGAATAGCTGCAAGGAAGCAAACGAAGACTACCCTCAGGGGATGCGAGGGAACCCTCTCCGACGATATGTGCGTGAATGATTTAGAGAGAGAAAGTAGAGAGAGAATAAGTGTTTAGAATGTACCGGCAGGATAGTACCAAATGAATATTTATAGTAGTATTATAGCTTTGACAGGGTGTCTAATCCTTGTCCACGTGTATGGTCGTGATGTGCCTGATATAGGTAAATATTCCCCTATTTTGTCCTATTAGGTGACCACCAACATTGCTGTCGGGGCTACTCTTGAAACTGATCTCAATTGTCGTATAATGGTCGCGTCTCAGTATGGTACCCGCAGACATGTATCCGTGTCCGTTAGTGTACTTCAGTAGTAATCAGTACTACCCATACAAGTTTGATATTCTAGTTTATGCTTTGCAATAATTCTTAATTTGTGACACTTTCGTTCATGTACCTCAATTAGCTTGGGGTATTGCATCATTTTTGCTATATGATTAACTACACAAATATGTGTTGTATAACTTCATGTTTATGCATGATGCAGGATTTTGGCTAATAGGCAGTCTGCTGCTCGCTCGAAAGAAAGAAAGGCGCGGTACATGCAGGAGCTAGAGAAAAAAGCCAAGTCTTTACAAACAGAAGCCACTGCACTCTCTGTACAGCTCTCCCTTTTCAAGGTTTTATCATCAAACTATTGCTTTAGTACTATTCAGTAAGATGTGCTTTGTCCAACTTTCTTACACTCCCTCGTTTATATATTAATATAGATGCTGTGATTGTACTGTGTCTTCTATATTATAGGAGGTTTTGCGCAAATTATGCATGTTTGCCAAAAAATTAAATCATACAAATAGTAAATCATGCTAATTATATTTGGTTTTTTTTCTCTTAGTCACATATCATGCTGTAGAATGTGTTGTTATGGATGCATATGTAATTGTGATAACATAAGAAGCTATGGATAAGATTTTAAATATTCGTGTAATATGTGGGGACATTTTGGCAATGTGATCTAGAACAATATAATGGTTACTGCAAATTTTATTTTCAAATATATAAAATGTTCAAATATGGTAAGAACATACGACAAAAATCAATTTTATATAAAAACATAATCATAAAATCAAAATTTCAAATGGGGTCCAATGACTACCACACTTGACAATGTAATCCTGCCCCTGGTTTGAGGCTTTCCTAAATAAACAAGGTATTTTTCTTAGAAAAAAAGCGCAAGTTTGCCCTATCTACAAGATGGGGTTATGCGTGTGAGTCGATAGGGGTAAAGTATAGTTTCACATTCATTATTACCAAAGTATGTACTCATCAAATTAGTTTTTTTTTTAACTTATCTTTATTCCACATTCAAAGAAACTCGTCTTGTTTGCCATTTTCAGAGAGATACAACTGGTTTAACTAGCGAGAACATAGAACTCAGACGTGAATTAGAGTCCATGGAGCAGCAGGCACACCTACGCGATGGTATGTTTCTTACTACATCTCTTTATACATTAATTCCTCCGTTTTTTTTATTGGTTGCAACATATTGATTTTCATGTTACCTTGTGAAACAGCTCTAAATGATGCACTCAAACAGGAATTAGACAGGCTTAAGATTGCTACAGGAGATACTTTAGTCCCGGCAGATTCATTTGCTATGCCACTACACAACATCCCCTGTCACTTAGAACAGCAGCAACAACCTTCTCCATCTCCTTTCGAGTCGAACATGCTGAACATCTCACACGCTCCTCCTACACTAGACTCGGTTCAGAGACAAATGCCGGTCATATGTCCACCAGAAATGAACTTCCATACCTCTCATCAGCCCGCCATAGACCCACCCATCATCAAAGCAAACTCATCACAAAAACTCTGCTCATTTGAGGCAAACATGTTAAACTCTGCTCAGGAACCGAAATTTTGCACAAATCTTTACCTTCCATTAGAGTCATGTAAGCCAAGAATGTCGCAATTTGGTGCAACAGAAGCAAATATGAAGTACATTCCTCAGCCAATGGACTCACCTCTTGGACATCTACCATCGTACCATTTCGAGTCGCAAACACAAAGTCCTGAGCAAGAAATATATAATATGACATCTCAATCACATATGCAAATGCCAAAACAAGATCATATTAGCCAATTTGAAGGTCTTGATATTAACGCGTTTAATTCTTATCAACTCGTGAAAGTGGAAGGCCCGTCTATCATTGCCAATGAAAGCATGGGAGGATTTTAGGTTAATTCCATTGTTTCAGTTTTTGTCAGCTGATTAATATTAGTTAGAATTAAGATAGAAAACTTAAGTCATGCATATTCTTGGAAATTTTTTTTGGAAATCCTTGTTAGTTGTGAGCGATTTCTATATGCAGATACGCACAGGATATAGCTTTCTTTCCTATCCAAGCCTTCACTGTGTCTGTATGAAATCTCAAATAGCTAAACTTTGTCATACTGACTGGATACGTTTTTTTACATCTCACCATACTGAAACATATTAGCTCAATCAATTTTGGTTTGGTTGTACTTGGATTGGAGGGCAAGTCTTTTGGTTTGAGTTCAAGTCTGGACTCTGGTTAAGTCATATACGATCTATTGTAGATTTGTTTATCGTGGAAACATATCAAATTTAGTAATGATCAAAGTCTAATATTTCAGGTCGGGGTGTTTAATCATTTTAACTAGTAAGACTCAAAGCAGTATTTTTAAGGGTTTTTTACGGGACAATAATATTTGGGTTTTAGTCCACGAAATTGCGTTATTTTTTTATCTTATCTAACTAAGAATCAATGAGGGGAGGTTAAGTTTTTTTTTTTTTTTTTTTATAAAGGTAAGAAAAGAACATTAGGCTACCCTCCTCTCGGGGGAACACCTAATGTGTGGGATACAAAGAATGGAAGTAAGAGAAGAATTATTACAAGGGGACACATCGAAACTAGAAAACTTTAGGTCTCTCGTTAGGCTATCCAATCGCCAAAGACGATTAATTGCCTCAGTATACGTGACGAATTTGGTAAGAGGCAAATTGAGTGAGCATGATCTTACAATCAGTAAGAATATTAGCAACCTTCCATGGAGTAGACCAAAGATTCTTAAGGGCGTTGATGACTAGCAGGTTGTCACCTTCAATAATGATGTTCTGAATACCCAGGAGTAAGGAAAACTTGATACCTTGATGAAGAGATGTGGCTTCCGCAATGAGAACAGAAGTGTGGCCTAGATTGAAAGCTTTGGCGTGTAATAGTTGACCTTCATGATTACGAATGATAATCCCAGCCGCTGCATCCGAACCGCGAACCGAGCCATCGAAGTTTAATTTGAAGAAAGTTTGAGGAGGGGATTCCCAGGCTATAAGGGTAGCCAAGGGAAGAGGAGTACGGGGAAAGGGGGAAGCTCCTCTAAGAGGAGAACCAATAGCATGGCAAGCATCCACTTGTAAGCGGCACATCCATTCTTGATGAGCAAATTTAGCTCTGTGAACAATACGGCCCTGTTCTTTTGGACTTATTTTCAGTAAAAATAAGTAAAAATAAGTTCAGTTCAGCAAAAATAAGTTCAGTTCAGCAAAAATAAGTAAAAATAAGTTCAGTTCAGCAAAAATAAGTTCAGTTCAGCAAAAATAAGTTCAGTAGACTATAATGTTGTAATTATTATATTTGTTTTCAATATTACTATTAATATTGTTATTATTATTAATATTGTTATTATTATTAATATTATAATAACGATGAATTTGTAATTATTTTTAAATTTTTTATTTTTTTTTATTTTTTATTTTTTTTATTATTTTTTATTTTTTTATTTTTTTACATTTTTATATTTTTTTATTTTTATATAGTTTTATATTTTTATATTTTATTTTATTTTTTTATTTTTTTATTTTAATATTTTATTTTTTTATTTATTATTATTATTATTATTATTTATTATTATTATTATTTATTTATTATTTATTATTTATTATTTATTATTATTATTATTTATTATTATTTATTATTAATATTATTTATTATTTATTATTATTTATTATTATTATTATTTTTTATTATTATTATTTATTATTATTATTATTTATTATTTATTATTTATTATTATTTATTATTTATTATTATTTATTATTTATTATTAGTATTATTATTATTTATTATTTATTATTTATTATTTATTATTATTATTATTATTTATTATTTATTATTTATTATTAGTATTATTATTATTTATTATTTATTATTTATTATTTATTATTATTATTATTATTATTATTATTTATTTATTATTTATTATTATTATTATTATTATTTATTATTTATTTTTCTTTAGCAAAAATAAGTTCAGTTCAGCAAAAATAAGTGCAGTTCAGCAAAAATAAGTAAAAATAAGTTCGGTCAAAGAAAAATAAAATCGGTTCAAGAAAAATAAAATAAGTTCGGTTAGGTTCAATTAAAAATAAGTTCAAAAGAACAGGGCCTACGTTGAGGGCACCACTTTTCGTTATTGAAAATCATAGAATTTCTCTCTTTCCAAATACTCCAAAAAAGAAAAATGCATTTTGGTAAGGTATGCTTGCCTTTAAGGTCTTGCAATAATTGTAACGTGGATGGGATGGGCATTGGTGGAGCGCACCAAGAAGTAACTTCTGCGAGGCTCCAAATATTTTGCGAGTTTGGGCAAGTGAAGAGTAAGTGATCAATAGTTTCGGCTTGCGAATTACAGCGGGGACAAAGATTCGTTGTAACGATTTTCCTATTAAACAACGTATCTCTGGTAGGAAGGTTATTGTGGCATATTTGCCAATTAAAAATTTGTAATTTGGGTGGAATTTTCAGCTTCCATATCCATCTAAAAGGCCATGGAGGCTTTTTAGGTAGGTCATCATGAGCTAACAAAGTAGCAGATTTCACCGAGAAATCACCACTTGGAGTGGGTCCCCAAATTGGAACATCAGGAATGTCATTAATTGGAAGGGGAATCCCTTTGACTTTAACAAGAAGGTGATGGGGCAAAATGGGAGTTAGCTTGCTAACATCCCAAGTATGATCTGTTGTGATAAAATTTGCTAGTTTTAGATCTAAATCGATATTATTTCTATCTATTTTTAGTATATCACATAGATTTTCCTGGCAAACCCAGTTGTCGAATCAGAAAAGAATTGATTTACCATTTCCGACTTTCCATCTAATACCTTTTCGAAGAAGTTCACGTTGTGCTAGAATTTTCTTCCAGATATAAGAATCATTGGCTTTAGGCGTGTACTCAAAAAATGATTTATTAGATAAATATTTTTCTTTGATTAAGGTTGACCAAAAAGTGTGTTTTTGAGTAACTAAATTCCAACCATGCTTGGCTAAGAAAGCTTTATTAAGCGGTAAAGTTCGTCTAAGACCCAAACCACCCTGAGATTTAGGAGAACAGATGGTATGCCATGCTATAAGCGGAATGCTATTTTTACCTTTAGTTTGTCTCCAAAAAAATCGATGATGCATTGAGTCAATGGATTTTGCGGATATCGAGGGAATTAGGGGCGATGAGCAAGTATAAGTTTGGAAGAGCTTCCAGATTAGGCTTGGATAAGGGTATGCCCGCTTTTGAGAGGAAGCCGATTCCCAATGTTGAATTCTCTGCGGGGCCTTAGCCAGGATATGGCTATAGTCCCTTTTTTAGGATAGTAGGAGTGAAAAAAACTCCTAAATACCTACCAAGGCAAGACTTGGGTGTCATATTGAAGAAGCTAGCAAGAGAAGCTTTTTCGAGCATTAGGGATTTTCTTTTAAAGGACCAACGCCGATTTGTGAAAATTAACCGATTGACTCGACATGAGGCAAAAATCATCAAGAATGTTTTTTAGATTATTGCAAGTTTGTAGATGCGGCTTTACGGAAAAACAAGACTGTCATCGGCGAACATTAAACACGGTATTTGGGAACCTCTTGGACAAATCTTAAACCCCAAACTCCGATTTAGGTTTGGCGCTCTCAACCACTAGCTTTTGGATGAGAACATCCATACAAATAATAAACAGAGATACGGAGAGAGGGGTCACCTTGGCGGAGACCTCTCGAAGGTTTGAACCGGTTTGTGGTACTACCATTAATTTTCGGAGAGTAAGAGACGGTAGTAACACACCTGTTTTACCCAATGAATCCATTTTGATGGAAATCCCAATTTGAGCAAGGTTTGCCATAAGAAATCTCATTCAATTCGATCATAAGCCTTTTCCATATCGAGTTTCAAAGCACACCATCCTATTTTACTAGTAGACTTTTGGAAGGAGTTTAGAATTTCCTGTATAATGAGGATATTATCATGAATAGATCCTGTCCGGGGTGAAAGCGTTTTGAAGAGGGCTAATATTTGCCTTGAGAATCGGGCATAATTTCGGACAAGGAGTTTAGAAATGGCTTTATAAATTGTATTAATTAAGCTTATTGGCCTAAAATGGTTTGGCGTTTCCGGAGTTGTAATTTTCGGGATAAGCGTGATGATCGTATGGTTTAAAGATGCAGGTAGACAACCATGGTGAAAAAAACCATGAATAGCGAGACAAATTTGAGGGCCCACTCACGGCCAATAAGCCTCGAAAAAATTTAGCTCCAAAACCATCGGATCCACGGCGCTTTATGCGGATTCATGTCGAAAAAGACCGATTTTATGTCCACGTCAGAGAATGGTGCTATTAGGGTAGTAGCATCCTCATCAGTGACAAAAGGCTTGAGAAAGGAGAGGTCCAACTGACGCTCAGAATTGGATGTTGAAGTAAATCTTACTTTGAAAGACTCAGTAAGAAGATCGTTAATACCAGAGGGCGAATCAATCCATTGATTCATATGATCCTGGAGTCTAAAGATGGTAGTGCTGACAATTCGATTTTTCATTTTGTTATGAAAGAAACGCGAATTGCGATCTCCTTGAGTAAGCCACTGTTTACGACTAAACTTGCCCCAATTAGATTGGCCAAAAAGCAGTAATTGTTCTCTTTGCCTAATGAGACGATTAATACGTTGAACCAAAAACGGGTTATACGGTTGAGCCCATATTCTTTGCTGTAGAGAAACAATTTTCTAGCTATTTTCAGTTAACTTATTATTCGTGTGACCAAAACGAAGCTTTTCCCAACTCTTAAGCTGGACCTTAATTTGCGAAAGTTTGTACTGGATTCTAAAAAATCTGGATCCCCGAATGGATTGAGCCCACACTTTTTTAACGATTTGATGCGATTGTTGGTCAATTGTCCAAGCATTTTGAAATCGAAAGGGTGGTGCTTTGGATATTGCATTAAATCTGGAATCAAAAATAAGAGGAGCATGGTCTGATACTATGAAGGCGCCATACGATGCTTGACATTGAGGAAATGCAGCTATAAAAGAACTGCTTGCAATTGCACGGTCAAGTCTTTCATAGATCGACTGTTTGTACAACACTTTTTTCCAAGAAAAAGAATTTTGAATTAAAGGTATGTCAAGGAGAGATGGAAGTCGAATTAACTGGTTGGGGGAGAGCGGACGACCCCCCAATTTGTCATCAAATGAAATCATTTCGTTAAAATCTCCGAGAGTTAAGTAGCTAACCGTTATACACATGTACCTTATAACTTTGTCTTTTGTATCTTCCCCCCCCTCCCAACAAAAGTACTCAATTTTTTGAAAAAAAATTACAGCGGGGTACATGCCATCTTTTTTTTTAGGCCCCTTGCGGGAACTCGTGGTAAGAAGAATTTCCTCTGGGCTGCCCTTGCACAGGATCTCTCACCCAGAGGTCGAACAAGCCTCCAAGCAGTAATTTTTAAGGGTTTTTTACGGGACAATAATTTTTGGGTTTTAGTCTAGGAAATTGCGTTATTTTTTTTATTTGTATCTAACTAAGAATCAATGAGGGGAGGTTAAATAGCTAACCGTTATACTCATGTACCTTATAACTTTCTCTTTTGTATCTCCCCCCCTAAAGTACTCAATTTTTTAAAAAAATTACAATGGGGGTACATGCCATCTTTTTTTTTTTTTTGGCTCCTTTCGGGAACCCGTAGTAGTAATAATAATTTCACGCCCCTTAAGACATGATCTCTCACCCACAGTCGAACAAGCCCCCAACCCCCCAACCCCCCATGTGACAAAGTATACGTTACTAGTATTGCTACTTCGAATTAGCAATAGCAGATAGTAGCAAACGATGAAGACTTTTTGGGCACATAGCAAGTATTTTGGGCCACTTTTGGGGAACTTGGACATTGATTTTCTCTCCCGATATTTCTCTTAGGCCATTTCTCTTAGGCAGGCTCTACCATGTTCTAATGAGTTCGCCCAACTATGGGCCGGGACTACTCGATTCTAAAAGGCTAGCATTACTTTTTCATCCTTTTCAATCCTCGTCACCTTTTTGGGTAATTGAATGCTGAAAATTGATAGGGATTTAACAATACGATACGAAAAGGAACTTCCATAGATGCAAGATTTGATCCTCCGACATCCTTGCAAGGTAGTTCAACCAAAAACAACTCAATTCACCACTGTGCTACAAAGTGGATGCTATGTTATTCTTGCAGTAACTACATCTATCCCAGTACTAGGAGGGGTTATTGCATTAGTTTACAATGAGTCGTGGAGCTGGGCCGGGGTGGCCGAGCCTTCCCCACCCCCCTCTAGCTTCGCCTCTGCCTCAACTCTTTAAGGTATGGAGTTTGAATCTTACTAAGTGAGGATGTTTCGGAATGGCAAAAACCTCACCTTTTTCTCCTACTCTCCAAGTACAAGAATCGTAAATATTGGACTAAGAAACCATAAGGATTACGATTTGGTCATACATAAACCCATTTGTGTTATTTTAATATGTTTTTATGAATTAGTATAACTACAACATAACCCCAAATCTTCATCATCAAGCTCGGTATCATTAGTTTGTAACTCCGTAACATTTGAGCATATAAATATTAAATGACTCTTAATTAGACTTTGAATTGCTCTAGATCATGGGACATGCTCATTTAATCCCTAGTGGATAATGACACTCTTTCACATGTATAATGACCCCAAGTTGAGCCACCACTCAGGACTTTTCACTCGATGACATATGAGGCTTTATGATCATCAATCTTCTCAAACTTAGTCTCAATGAGTGATCACATCTAAATTGAGGAAATTAAAAAATAAAACCTGTACCAGTTGTTAAGAGGATTCAAAAGGATAAGCACAAATCATTTTTACATTCACATACTATAAAGTTCATTCAAATATTAATTGACAACATGAGAAATGGCCCATTATTATTATATGTCATACCAACTCATAACATTTACTGTTGTTATTGGTAATAATATCAATCTAGGGCCAAGTTATTGTCAGCTTATTTTCAATTAAGTTGGAGGCCGACACGTTGAGTCTTTGAGAGTGAAGGGAAGGTAAGGAAATTTCACTTCTCAAATGCTCCTAGTAGGACGAACTCGTAACCACCAAATCTCAAGCGCAACTCAGTCGTCGATAAGTAGACTTATCCATTGAGCTATCTAGTATTCTTTTACTATAAATGGTAATTAAACAGATACTTCTCTATTTCTTTCATGTTAACATTTATACCAACGTAACCTTATTGTCATAGACTCATAGTAACACATGCAAGGATCTGGATCATTAGATAGGCCAATAACTAGTTATTACTCTTTCTGTTCAATCTTAGTGGTTTTTTTTTTTGACACTGGATGAAAAATAGTACTAAAAAAAGGGGGATCAGCTTGCAAAGCTTGTCATTGACATCCTGCAAGATGTAGCTATTTTATCCGCTTCTGCTACCTAAGATCTTGGAACCTTACGCACCATGCACCAATTGAAATGTTTGGCGTAGAGCAAAATTTTTTTTGTCCAAGTAAGGGAGATAGGGGGAAGAAGAGTACCCTAAAACATAGAAACAAGGTTAGTGGAGTCCGTGAACATCATAACATTTTGTATGTTGTTTGTTAGAGCCCATTCCATCGCATAGAAACACGCCATGAATTCTGCTTGCAACGCCGAGCTAGCATTCCCATAAGTTCCCCCTTTCCTTGAAATCAGATTCTGTGCATCTGAAGAATGCGAGAAGGTATTTCCCATAACGCACCAACCTGCTCCCATTGAACTATATTTTTTAGACCACGCTCCATCAAAAACTATGATCTGCTCAGCTGCACCATGCTTGTAATGACCTATAGAAGCTGCCGAGAAACCGGGAGGAGAATGCAAATCAGATTCTGGAGGGTGAAGGAAAGTAAGATCCGCAACCCTAGATTGTGTACTCCATCTTGTTTGCATTTGTTGATATTAAACCATCCGTTGCGCCATCGACAAGTTAGTAACTGAAGGCCTGAAGATTCTGTCATTCCTTTGATTCCACAAACTCCATAAAGCTATAGTAAACGTAATCAAACGTGTACTAGGATAACCATCCTCGCTTCGAAAAAGCAGGATATGTCTAATAATCCATTCTTTGTTGTTTTTTTTTGACAGGAAACAAGAGCCAATATATTAATTAAGCAAAGGCCTTATCAGCAAGGATAAGGGACAAGAGTTCAGGAGGGTGGTCCTCCAGCCAAACCCTCATTTCAGGTAGAGAAAATGAGAGTTTAGCCATAGAGTGAGCCACCTTATTACACACCCTACTAACAAAAGAGAAAGAGCAAAATAGAAAAGAGTTCTTTAAAGCTAGCACATCATTAACAATAACTTGAGTAATGGAACAGCTTCTTCTATTCCCATTGAGTAAGTGGATCACACAAAGACAATCCGACTCAACTTCAATGTTCCTGAAACCCGCATCAAAGGCAATGCGCATTCCGAACAAAATTGCTCGAGCTTCAGCTTCCTCGGGTGCCCATCTTCCTTCCTTCCATTCTCCTGCTGTGAGCATCACATCACCTGTTGCATCCCTGATAACAGCACCCACACCGAATTTTTCATCACTCAAAGCTGCGTCAGTGTTAAGCTTCACAAGGGCTTTCGACGGCTTTGTCCAGTACGTCACTCCTTCAGCAGCACGAGGACCATCAACATTATCACGGGTCACGGCAGTCTCGAACTCCCCTAGCAAATTCATGGCTCTATCACACGCCTCCAAGTGGTCCATCTTTCTTTGTTCAAACACCCACAAGTTCCACGAGTTCCAAATTTGCCACAACAACATCATTGTCATTGCCCAAGCTCGTGGCTCCTGACACTTCGCCATCCATCCACAACACCACTCCGCCAATATCATTTGCTCCCCCTCCCAGCTTTCAATCCTAGCAGGTGAAAGTTTCCACGTTAATCTGCTCTCTCCACACTCGAGCATCAGGTGCTCAACATCCTCTCGTGCTTCACCACACCTTGGACATTGTTGGTCAATCCGCAAGCCTCTATCAGAGAGTTTCCCCCGCGTTGGCAAGCTATTAGTCACCGCTCTCCAGACAAGATGCTTAACTTTTTGCGGAACTTGAGCCTCCCATATGACTTTCCATAACTTCTTCAAGGGATCACCATGCGAGCCACCAAGGTTCCCACTTCGTCTCTCAACTTCCAAGTGGTAGGCGCTTCGAACACTAAACTCGCCATTTTTTGTATGGCTCCAAGTAAAAAGATCGGGATTGCCACTCCCCCCACATCTTATATTCTCGATGGCCTCTCTCTCTTCAGCTGTCACAAATTGTGCTATCTCATCAAGCCTCCACCCCTCACCATCTTCACTGCGCCAGTAACCCACAACATCATTGTAATGATCATCAGGTGGGCACGAAAATAGTCGACCCCCCGGAAGGGAGGGAAGCCATTTATCGTGCCAAAACTTCACCTCACTCCCATCTCCTATAGTCCAGTTCGAACCATGATACAGCAGCCCTCTTGCACCCAAAATCGACCGCCAAGTGTAGCTTGCGTTGGCTGGAATTTTTGCGTCCCAAAACGATGTGCGGGGATAATATTTCCCTTTAAGCACCCTAGCTGCAAACGAGTTAGGAGTTGTCACAAGTCTCCATCCTTGCTTGGCTAGTAGAGCATCATTGAATGCACTCAGATCTCTGAACCCAATCCCTCCTTTAGCCTTCGGAAGGCATAGTTTATTCCAACTAATAAGAGCCATCTTCTTTTCACTTCCTTTTTGCCCCCACCAGAAATTCCTGCAGATAGCATTCAAACTATTCACCACAGATTCCGGTATTTTGAAGCATTGCATAGCATAAGTGGGGATAGCTTGGGCCACAGACTTCAGTAACACCTCTCGACCTGCTCTTGACAACAACCTCTCTTTCCAACCCGTGACTTTCTTCCACAAACGGTCTTGAATCACCTGGAAAACTATTCTCTTAGATCTTCCGACATAAGTAGGAAGCCCAAGATATTTTTCGTGCTCTTCAACAGCTTGGAAATTCAACTTCGATAGAAGCGTATTCTGCACTTCAATACTTACATTCCTGCTGAAAGAGACCTCCGATTTTTCCATGTTGATTTTTTGACCTGACGCCATCTCATACATCAATAGAATATCCATGATAGAGTCAGCTTCTGTTTCAGTTGCCCGAGTGAATAAAAGAGTGTCATCTGCAAAGAACAGGTGAGAAATAGGAGGCACATGTCTGCCAATTTTAATTCCATGGATGTGTTTCTTTGTCTCCGCATCCTTAAGTAGGGAGGAGAGACCTTCAGCACACAACAGAAATAAAAAAGGAGAAATAGGATCCCCTTGTCTGAGGCCACGAGATGGAGTAAACTTCTTTGTAGGGAAGCCGTTGTATAGAATAGAGTAGGATACAGAGGAGATGCATCTGAAGATAAGCTCACACACTTTAGTATCAAACCCCAATTTCTTCATCATTTCAATCACAAAATTCCATTCCACTCTGTCATAGGCTTTACTCATATCCAATTTCATAGTCATATACCCCTTTACCCCTTTCTTCTTCTTTCGCAGGTAGTGAAATAATTCATACGCAACTAGAACATTATCTGTGATAAGTCTACCAGGAACAAAAGCACTTTGGCATTCACTTATAATATCAGGGAGGAATTTTTTAAGTCTATTCGAGATCGTTTTCGACACTAGTTTATACAACACATTACATAAACTAATAGGTCGATAATCTTTAGTAGACTCACATTCTTTCTTTTTGGGTATCAAGACAATATGAGTGCTATTAATATGATCAATAGGGCCATCATTATTCAGAATGTCAAGCACACATGTCAACACATCCTCGCTAACCACATACCAGAATTTTTTGTAAAAAAGAACTGGCATACCGTCTAGACCCGGTGCTTTAGTGGGATGCATTTGCTTAAGGGATGCTATCACTTCTTCTCGCGTATACGGAGCACACAAGTCCACATTCATTTCTTCTGTTACTCGTCGCTGAACCGTGGCAAGCACCTGTTGCATCTCTTCGTTCTCCCCACTTGTGGTAAAAAGAGCCTGAAAATAATCCATAAAGACCACCTCTGCTTCTTCTTCTTTCGATCTCCACACACCTCCATCATCCCTCACCCCCTTAATAGTGTTGCGTTGCCTACGCTGGTTAGCCTTCCTATGTAAAAAGGCTGTGTTTTGGTCCCCATCTCGAAGCCAATCTTGTCGACTTCTCTGGGCCCAATACACTTCCTCCCGTTTCTCCAGCTCATCAATTTCACCATCTATCTTCCTTATCTCCGCGAGGTTTGCAACAGTTGGCTCGTGTGCATTAAGTTCACGCATAATCTCACACCGTTTACCAATTTCTTTCTTGAAATCATTCGGGCGTTTCATACTCCACCCCCGCAACTTATTGGCACATATTGCGATCTTCCCCTGCACGCTGTTATTTGGAATCATTTGCCGTGCATCTGCCACAATTTCTTTGCATTCTTCGTCTCTAAGCCATTCTTTTTCGAACTTAAATCCCTTCCATCTTGTTTTTTTTCCCCGAGCCTATGTGCATTTGTTGTTGGATTAGGATTTTCAAAGGGAGATGATCTGAGCGACGCTTTGGGAGGTGTTCTGTTTTTGAGCACGGAAACAGCTCATGCCACGCCTCATTCATTAACACTCGGTCAAGTCGTTCTTGAGTGTTTGCTTCATCCCTGCGATTATTACTCCAAGTAAACGGGTGCCCTTCAAACCACATTGTACTAAGATGGCACTCATTCAAGGTCTCCCGGAATCCATCTATCTCTCTTTGGTTCTTCGTCGGCCCTCCCCTTTTCTCTTCATGTGCTGCTATGCAATTGAAGTCTCCAAAGCAAAGCCATGGAAGAGAATTTTGTGAGTTTAGCGTTTTCAATAGCTCCCATGTCATGGGCTTTTGATCCTCCTCCGGGTAACCATAAACTCCCGTGATTCTCCAATTTTCTCCCCTACTGTTTTCCACTCTAAAATCTATATGATTCAATGATTGAGATAGGAGGGTCATGTTGACATCATCACACCAAAACATCGCCAGTCCTCCACTTCGACGTCTGCCATCACCCACACAATCCACGCACAAGAAATTAGGGAAGTTGAGTTTTCTTTTTATTGTATCCCATTCTCTACCTTTCAATTTTGTTTCCGCAAGGAAAACAAAGTGGGGCTTTTCAATACGAACAATGCCTTTAAGAGCATTCTCCGCCCGAGGACTCCCCAATCCTCGGCAATTCCACGAAAGACCTATCATTGCTGTTCGCGGGGTTGGCTCAATCCAACCTCCGCTACTTGAATCAATCCCTGATCCTGGGATATATCACACTTCACTTTCTTCCTGTCAACGTTACTGTTGTCATAGTCATACAAATCAGCCCCAATTAAGGCCTTCCTTTTGCCATTTATTTTGTCACTCATAACAATATCAAAATCATCATTTATATCAACTGGCATAGGGTTATTTGTCCCTTTCCCAGCAGGGCTTTTCTTTCTCCCCCTACTCTTTTTGTCATTTGTGTGGCAGATACCAACCTGGAATGTTAAAGTGTCCACGTTTGGAGGTGTGTAGTTGCCTCCATTCAAGTTTGCATTAGCCCCACTATTGTCACCATGGCACTCTCTCCCAGTCTGAGGCCTCGGCATTAGCATGGTATGCTCACCCTCCCTACTTTCTTCTTGTACAGCAAAATGGGATAATGAGTTTGTATTGGCAGCAACTGTGTCATTACTCGCTGCTTGCTTTTCAGTATGCGTGCAATTCTTGTGTACCTTCGGGGCATTAAAGCTGGCGCCTCCTTCTTTCACCACAAATAATATCTTCTTTCGAGCCTTGATTGCTTGTATTTCCTCCAGATTTCGAGCTCTCCCTTTGTGGGGAGATGTCTTGAGCCATGCACCCCATCCTAGGTTCTGCTCACAATCATCTTCCAACTCCAAACTACAATCTTTATCGCTATGCCCCAATACTCCACACCTAAAACAGAAGTGCGACAATCTTTCATACTTGTATTCAATTGTCGCCAACGTCCCATCTTTACGTCGAATTTTCTGTTTTCGGTGCAGAGGCTTCTTTACATCAAGTATAACTTTTGCCCTACAAAATCTATCCAGCCCAAACTCATCAAGATCCACCTCAACAACATCTCCAAGGCACGAAGCAATCGCCTTCACCTCCTTCTCTGATCTGCAGTTAAATGGAAGGTTATAAATTCTCACCCAAAACGGAGAAGAGTCAAGGACAACCTGAGATGGTTGTTCATCGCCAAGAATTTCATTTAAGATCATAAGTTTATTGTCAAAACACCAGGGTCTGCCCTCCAAAATCTTCTCTTTATCCTTCCAATGAAAGAATTGGAATATAAATGTATTGACACCGATTGCCCTAATCACCATCTGACGATTCAAGGACCAGATTTGTTTCATCGTACGAGTTAACGCATCCAAATTGATCGTTCTGTCCGTAACAACCCTTCCTACTAGCATAAGGGCAGTTTTTGCCTCTAAATCGCCAGGGCCAGAACCTCCAAGATCCACCACTTCATTCTCTTCATCTTCAATCGTCAATTTTGAGCACTGCTCGATGATGTCGTCCGCCATCTTGAGCGAACAGCACGGCCGCAATAAAGCGACGACAACGAGCCAGAAGCACTGGGATGGAGCCCTATCTCAGAGAGAGAAGGGGACTTTTTTACCTATTGCTCTTTAAGGTCCATTCTTTGTTGTTATACCTTGGGAATATAATAAAAAAAGATAAGGGAACATCATTTATTATTATATTTTGGATTTTTTGTTCCAAACTACCTTTAACTTTCAAGTTTTTGCAAGAAACTACCTTATAAAAATTTTGTTGTCCCAAACTACCTTACTTTTAACATTTTATTGTTGACAGCTACCTTATGCAGGTCCCGGCGTTGACTCTCTTTTTTCCAGTTTTTTTTTAATGTCACGTAATATCACTTTACCTCTTCAAACTCTTTTTTTTCCCACCCTATTTTCCCCATTTCCGTGTGCGCTATCTCTCTCTCTCATATCTATGTCGACACTTTGCACCACCAATCCACCATTAAATTCCTTAAACAAAAACTCAAACAATCACCCTCTCAATCACCATCTCAGTCTCCTCGAATCTCAAGCAATTTCCTCAAGGGTAATTTTGTTTTCTCCCACAATCTACAATTGAAAAAAAAAATCAACGTCGAAAACCGACATAAGGTGGTTGTCAACGACAAAATGGTAAAAATAAGGTAGTTTGGGACAACAAATTTTTTATAGGGTCGTTTCTCGCAAAAACTTGAAAAATAAAGGTTTTAATATTAATTTTGACCAATAAAAATTGAGTTTAGTGACACATTATATTAAATGTTTTTATTGTTTAATAATGGAAACTTGACAACTATTACGAAACTTCTTGAAAAACAAAATTTGTCAATTAAAGTGAGACCGGTGGAGTATTAAATAATGTGTAAAATGCATGTAATCTTTTGATACTAACTGCTCCATCCGTCCCAAAATATATTTCCTGTTTCTATTTTGGGAGTCAAATTTTAAAAACTTTGACCAAATATTTGTTAATGTATACAAAAAAAAATAGTCATGTTATGAGATTTGTCTCAATGTGTACACTCATAACATCAATTTTTTATATTTTTCACTAATAAGAAATAGAAAAGATATCGTAAGTTAAAGGTACAAGAAACATAAACTATATTTTGGACACGGACGGAGTAGTTATTGGCTGGTGAAAGAGACCTTATCTAATATAAAAAAATCAATTACCCATTTCTTTTTTCTCCATTATCTCTTCGAACTTTTTTTTGTTGACGGGTTCTTCCAACTTAGGATCACCAAAGACCAACCCAACATATCACCGAATCGGTGTCCTGCGGCTTCATAGTGTTTTTGTTAAGACAAAAATGTTAACAGTTAAAAAGTCACTGCGCACAAGAAACATATAGCTTTGGATCTACACTAAAACATTGGAAATCTAACTTAAATGCACATGGGGATAGAGAGTTTATTACTTACTCGTATTGTTTGGATCTGCATTAATTTCTTTTGCTCCTCTTTGAGCCTTCAAGTGGGGGCATCTCACCATCTCTTTTGCACCGTCTGTGAAGTGACACCACTTTGATTTATATTAATCCAAAGCCCCCCTTGCTTTAATGGATAAAACATGAGGAGGAAATTGCATGTTTTTAGGAGTTATCTGTCTTATCCTTCAAAACAAGTGTAGGGCTTACTACCAAACAAGCCCTTGTGGGGGGAAATTTCACTTAGACCTTCTTTCAAACAAAGAGAAATCGTATTGTTTGAGGTTTTGTTGGAATATTCAATTTGCCCCCTTTATTTTCGGCCGTTACATAAATATAGATTGATATATAGATAGGTATTGACGTATTGCGGCCTTTTAAATAGATTATGTAGTTTTTTTTATTATTATAAGGTAAGATGAAATTCCATGTAAGTAGGGGAAAATTTGGAATCGGAGGTGATCTTATCCTGGCTATCACTCCGTCGCTCAATAGATTATGTAGTTATTAAAACTAAACGAATGATATTTTAAATAGTTGTATGTAAGGGTTGGTTCTCTTCATCTTATCTTTGCTTATACTTAGGAAAAATAAGAAAAGTTCATAAAGAATAAGAAAAGTTAAGAAGAATAGTTAAGGAAATTTTAGAAAAATTCAGAGAAGATAATAAGGTAAATAGAACAGAGAAGATAATAAGGTGAGACGACCATACATAAATAAATATGAAGTTTATATCAACCATACTCTCTCTATCATGAATAGAGTTACCTTCGTTCCTCATCATATTGATGTCATTCCAAGACTATCAACAAAACCAATTTCGTGCACAATAAAGAAGGAAAATCACATAGTAATTAAGGACAATATGCACAAAGACCTACGCCTAAGCGACATCACTAGCTTAATTAATGATGCTGAAGTCCAATCCCCATATATCAACGACCTAAAGATAAGATCGGTCGCGCCTAGCGTTGAAAGATAGTTAGGATCTGTTCTTTTAGACTGAATTAGTGAAAATTCAATTCAATTCAATTTAGTTTAGTTCAGACAAATTCACTTCAATTCAGTTTAGGAAAATTCAGTTCAGTTCAGTTCAGTTAGTTTCCTCTCACAATTTTTATTCAGTTCAGTTCAGTTCAATTTAATTCAGTCCAAAAGAACAGAGCCTTACTTCACAAGGTGCGTGCTTCTATTTAGGTAATATAAGGACGATAAGTAAGGGTCTGTCTCACATTGACTAAGGTAAACATTGACAAATATCGATCATGATATATACTCAGTCAGACCATTGAGGCAAGATTTACATGAGTTTTGTTTATAGCCCACGACCTGAGAATTAAAAACTATCGAAAAAGATGAAAACATGAATTCTTTTTCTAAAAAAATGCGTTGAAAAGGGCAGATATATAGAAACTCTCAACGACATAGTGCTTTTTCAAATCTCTCAAAATGGAATCTATTCCAAATATGTAAGTCGTGTTAGATAACTATACTATAAACTAATGCTAATCAAATTTACCAAATTAAATAAAAGACCAAGTTAGAAAATACCTACATTTAATAACCGCGACACATCAATCATGAACTAAAGCAAAACAAAAAATTGAAGGGAATAATTTAAGGTCACTAGCTAATTATCGCCTTAATACCCTCTCAACATGAAAAAAGGAAGAGCTTAATGATATAAGTATCTATTCTCATAAAAGTAATTAAACCAAACCATCAGTAAATTTAATGGACACCAAATTAAACTATATTTTCAAACAATTTTCTCTCTCCTCTTCCAATCCACAAAACCCTAATTTACAACGTATGGCTACTGCCACCCTTTTGGTGGTAAGCTCATTTTTTCCTTTTGTTACTAGTTTTTATGTCATTGTTTCTAATAGACTTCAGTCTCTCTTTAATGGATAGTTTTTCTACCCATATATTGGGTTATATCTACCTATATATTGGGTTTTTATCTCTCTCCATGTGAGAATTTGGGGACTTTATTTTTGGCCTTTTGTGTAATTCATGAGGTTGATTTGTTGATGAAATTTGTACGCGGTTGCAATAGATATCATCACTTCGTTTACAATCACTTGCATTAGATCCAGTTCTACTTCAAAACTACAAAAGATCGATAGACCCCTTTGTAGAAGGTTGCATGCCTGCATCAGACAGCGATATGAAAGACGAGGATTTTCAGAAGTGTTAGATTTCCTCAACAGTGGTGGTTTTGTCATATTATAAATGTATTAATTTATTTTATTTTGATATGTATTCAATTTGTTAGTTTTGGCTTCTATTGTAGTCTGTAGATGCCGTATGACTTTGAATCAATAAATTAATTTTATTTAAAAAAAAAAATTAAACCATACGTCAAGGCATTAATTAACAACATATTTAGCTGAGTAACAGTCCCCCAACAGATAAATCCTATTCTCGATGAAATTTCGAGTTATTCAACGTTAGCAAAACAATTTATCAACCGCATTTCTCGATCTCGTTAAGTAAGCTAATCATCCAAATCATAGTGCACAACATAAGAAACATGCATTAAACACCCAAACACATTAAATCAACAACCGTCCAAACAAATATACTTAATTAATTTACAATCCCCTAAAATCAATGTAGGATTTTCACCCAAACCCTAGCATACATCTAATCACAACTCATGAAAAAAAGAAAATAGGGTTTTTCTATGATATACCCTTGTGTTTTTTGAAATTCTACGTTATACCCCTAATGTTTTTTTCTTCTACATTGTACCCTTAAGTTTTTGAAGTTTTCTACATAGTACCCCTACGTTAAGTGTACGTAACGTTTACCGTTAAATTGTCTTTGCATTTATGGGCTTCTCTCTCTCAACCCTCCCCCGTGCCCCCATTGACCCGGCCCCCCCCCTCTCCCCTCCCCACCCCTCAACCACCATGACCCACGCCATCCCGGCCCCCTCCCCTCTCCCCCTCCTCCTCCCCTTCGATTTCCCGCGGTCCCCCACTCTCTCCCCTCCATCCCTTCCCTCCCTCGCACCGCGATTGTGAACAACAACCACCACCACCCTCGCAATTGTTTTAAAAAAAAATCAACCCGGATTCAATCGTGTTTCAACGCAAAATCCGAAAAATCAACACTCGGATCTCTCTCTTCCATCTCGCAAGCGCACGATGCATTGAAAATTTTCTGCGGGAAATCGAGAGGGAGGGGGTGGGGGGGCCGAGAAATCGAAGGGGAGGGGGTGGGGGCTGGGAAATCGAAGGGGAGGGGGTGGGGGGGCTCATGTGAAATCGAAGGGGAGGGGGTGGGGGGCTCGGGAAATCGAAGGAGAGGGGTTGGGGGTTGCGGGAAATCGAAGGGAAGGGGTGGGGGGTGCGGGAAGTCGAAGGGGAGGGGGTGGGGGTGGTGCGGGGGGGAGGGGTGGGGGCTGGGGTGGAGGGAATGGTGAGGGGTGGGGGCTAGGGTTAGGATTAGGAGATTGTGTAGTGGAGTAGATTGTACTAAATGGAGGTTTGGGTGGGAATTCAAAAATCAATAACGTCCTTTTTCATTAATACACACTAGAAAGTATTTTGTAGAAAACTTAAAAACACAGAGTGCAGTGTAGAATAAAAAAACATTAGGGGTATAACGTAGAATTTTAAAAAACACAGGGGTATATCATAGAAAAACCCAAGAAAATAAAACATATGATTCATTAACTTTAACAAACTATAAAAATCTAACTAAAAAAAAAGAAAAAGAAAAGAGATACCATAAATTAAGCATGAAACAAGTAAAGAAAATAATAGAGAATAATCAAAACAAAAGCAAGAAGAGAGAGTCAGAAAATCTCAACGAGAAAGTTTTTTGGATGCCTTCAATTTTTCATTTCTTCATTAAATCTTTGAAACCCAAGCAATATTCACCGTGAGAAAAGGGGCGACTTTATAGGGTGTTTTTGTACAATGTAGATGAATATGAGTCTTCTCATGCATGCCTTCGCTAGTCTATAAGAAATTTTGCATTGAGTGTCTGCCATGCATTCCTCAACCAATGGGCTCAAGACACATTGCATCAGGAGGCGGTGCCAGCCCGACGTATCTAAGACTAATCTCATATATAGTTCCTTAGTTAATGGATCTTTTATCTTGCTCTTGTGTTTCACATACTCCCTAGTGACTACTCCATCCAAAATTAATAATCACACATACACTTCTTCTTTTTATGAGTTGCAACACTTTAATTTTCATGTTTCTTGATCTATAACTTTGACCATTATATTTCTATTTATCAATATATTAGTGAAATTATGACCGAATCAAACTTATTAATTTGAAGATATATAACTAAGATTATCATTTTAAGGCCTAAACCTAATAATCTTTCTCTGTTAAACTTTGTGGTGCATAAAGTTTGGGCATATTTGGTGGAGGGGCAGTGCTCTTTTTTGGCCCTAAAATACATTTTCAATCTCAGCTTGCCAACTTGGCATGTTTGATGGGCTAGAAGAGCCAAAAGGGAAAAAGTTTTCAACTTAAATCCCCGTTGATTGAGAAGGGCAGTGGTGGCTAAGCTCAGCGGATGTTGATGGGCTGAAATATACCGCATTCTTGCTCGTCTTTTGACTCATCTACAATTCTACATATATTCCGCAAGGAGGTTGTCTTTCAAAATCGCCCCCTTTAATTTTAGAGCGATATATCAAATCTTATCTATATACATTTTCTTTTTGATTGCTCAGTCCCACATTGGTTCTTTTCTACAATTAGCAGATAGCTATTTATATTAGCTGATTTTACCATTTAATTGCTTGAACTATTTATATAAAGGTGTTTGGTAAGTAGAGGATTTTTTATTATACACCTAAGATACTTACGAAAGATAAGACACCTAAAGCGTGTTTTTTCTCATCGCTTCATTCAAACCTCCAAATGAGCATAAATCACATAATAGATAGAGTTCCAAATGTGCAAATGAGCAAAAAATAACATTGGGTGTACCATGCACATGGTACACCTGGGTGTATGATGAATGCACTGATAGCTGATCGTGTTACTTGATTGTGTAAAATGACCAATAAGAACATGGACATATTCAATTATTGTACCTTTTATTGTTTATAAAATGGATATGTTTGGTGAATATATTTGGATATAAGACAGACTTATAAATAATAAATTAAACCACATCTATAAATTCAAGATTAGTCATTTTTAAAATTTAAATATTCAAATTTTATGAGTTGATAATTTGCAAAATATTTAATTTTAATTTATTGTGCATATATATAGATATTTATTAGTTGTGGTTGTAATTTAAATTAAGCTATTTATTAGTTGTAGCTATACTTTAATTAAGTTACTCAACTATATATAAATTTATTGTGCATATTGCACTTAATATGAAGTGATAGTTAAGAGAGCGTAAATGGAGAAGTAGTAATCAGTAGAAACGTAGAGAAGGAATGAAGGAGGTGTGAGATATATTAGGTCTTTTAGGGGTACCTTGATAAATGTAGTAATTTTAAAGAATTTCAGGACATAAATGTAATTTAGCTCACTTTTTCTCAAACTTATAATATCAAAAAGCTCATCACCCTACCTTTTTCAAAAAGGGCTTTTACGCCCATCAACTATTTTCATTAACTCATAATATGTATACCCAAAAATATTTTGATATCTTATTTACTAATCTTGTGCTGTTGTGCATTCGTATCGTATTCACGTGAAGCTTTCCATATAATTCAGACCCCAATTTTCCTCAACATGAAGTCATGAACCTACCGACGGAGATGTTAATACGTCCTGACCTACTTACTATGGCAATGGTCCTTCTTAACATATGATTAAGAGAAAATGTAATAATTTCTTATTAGATCACTTGAAAACGATATATGGAGAATCCGACCACAAAGCACGGCTGCTGCATGTGGCTGTTACGTGGTAGGGCTATTTTTTAAATCTTTTTTAATATACATATATATATTTTTGATGAACCCAATTGACAAGTCTATAGATAAGAAATAATATAAATAAGAATATGGGTGGGGGCATTCCTACCATAAATGGAAGCTAAAATGTTGCAAATATTGTTATACTTCTATTGTTTTGGTGACGCGCCCCCACCCGTAGGTGCGACAAATAAGAGGGCTTTTCTATAAATAATTGTTATACTTCCTATTAATTAATTTTGGGTAACTTACACATAAGAAAAGAGGTGGAAAGAAATAAAACATCTACCTATCATACAAATCTATTAAAAAGCGTTCTTTAATAAAAAAATCTATGCCACGTAGCACCAGGGATGGACCTAATAAGGGTCCTGGGTGGCACCGAGCCACCTAAAAAAATTTAAATTGCGTTTTACACTGAGCTAGTTTAGATGATAAATAATATTTTACATTTTAATATCACCTAGAAGGGCGCGGCGAGCAGTGGCCGCATATTGATTCTCTCAAGTTTGTTGCCCATGTTCGAATCCCTTTTTACTCATTTTGTTAAAAAAGCTTAAAGCAGTGAAGAGTACATTGAAGGAACTGAATAAAGAGGGCTTTTTGGAGATACAAGCTACTGAGATTCAAACTTTTCACAGAATGCAATCAGCTCAGAAAGAGCTGCATACTCATCCAAGAGATTCACATTTTCTTTCGTAATTTGAATTAGAAGCTGTAAAAGAATACCATTTTAAGCATAAAGCTTATATGGAATTTCTTTCTCAAAAAGTAAAACATACTTGGATTAAGGATGGTGATGAGAATACATCATTTTTCCATCAAAGCATTAAGGCCAGAAGATTACAGAATCAAGTCTATAGCATATATGATGAACATGAAAACTGGCATGACTCACCAGAACATGTATCTAATGCTTTTCTAGCATACTATGAGAAGCTTTTAGGTACAAATATTGAAGCAATGAGAACTGTTATAGCTCAACTGGTTCAAGAAGGGCCTGTCATTACAGATGAACACAGAGAGATACTCACTGCTCCATACACAGTAGAGGAGGTGAATAAGGCTTTATTCTCTATTCCAGAAAATAAGCTCCTAGTACTGATGGAATTGACACATATTTTTATAGAGATGCATGGCCTATTGTTAGCACAAAAAGTCATTGATGTTGTTTTGGATACTCTGCAAGCAAGGAAGGAGAGTGTTAAAAGAGTTAAACACCACTATTATAACACTTGTTCCTAAGACAAAGTGTCCCAAAAATGTGAGTGAGTTTAGGCCAATATCTTGTTGTAATACTTTGTATAAGTGTGTAACCAAGGTGCTTTGTGGAAGATTGAGAAGAGTATTACCAGATTTGATCATGAAAAACCAAGATGGCTTTGTACATGGCAGATTTATTGTACATAACATCATGGTGATTCAAGATTTAGTGAAGCATTATGGAAGAAAAAAGGTCAAGCCTAGCTGTTTATTGAAGATAGATCTATAAAAGGCTTATGACACTGTCAATTGGGATTTCTCGAAAGAAATGATGCAAGCATTGGGCTTCCCTAGTCCTTCACCGATCTTAATATGGAATGTGTATCCACACCTATGTTCTCACGGATGCTTAATGGTAATATGAAAGGCTTTTTCAAGTCTACTAGAGGATTGAGGCAAGGTGACCCCATCTTATTTCTGATGTTTGTGTTGTGTATGGAGTATCTTTCCAGAATACTGACTATACTGGGTGAGTTAGAACAATTTCAATTCCATCCTAGATGCAAGGAAATGAAGCTCACTCATATGTGTTCTGCTGATGACCTCATAATGTGTTGCAAAGGTGATTATGTGTGTCTATCTACTTGCTCTTGAGAGCTTTCAAACTATTTTCAGATTCATCAGGTCTGAAAGCTAATGTAGGTAAATCTGCTTTTTATACTTGTGGCATGACAAAGATAGATGAACAAAGAATTGCAGAGGTGTCTGGATTCAAAAAAAAGAAAACCTGTCATTTAGATATCTTAGGGTCCCTATATGTGCAAAGAAGATTTCATCTGCTCAATGTGAGGCACTTGTTGAGAATATGACAGCAAGGATAAGAGTTTGGAGCTCTAGAAATTTATCCTACACTGCTAGAGTTCAACTCATCAATTCAGTGTTGCTTAGCCTACACATTTACTGGGCTCAAGTATTCATTTTACCTAAAAGATTTCTGGAAGAAATGAACAAAATATGCAGATCATTTCTATGGAGTGGACAACACTTTTGTAATAAGGGAGGAGTTGTAGCTTGGGATCAAATGTGTACTCAAAAATCAGCTAGTGGACTTGGTTTCAGGAACATCATGAAATGGAATGTTGCTAGCCTAGGAAAATATGTATGGGCTATTGCATCCAAGCAGGATAGTGTATGGATCAACTCAATGTATTTAAAGGATGCTAACTGGTGGACTTATGTATACCTAATTCAGATGCTAGTTGGTATTGGAGAAGAATATGCATTGTAAAAGATCAAATCAAGCAACTCTATTCACGCAGGAATTTAGTTCAATGGATTCCTAGTCTATTAAGGTTGTGTATGAATAGATTATGGGAGAACATCCTCATGTGCCATGGGACAAACCTGTTTGGAACAGACTTAATTAATGTTCCTAAGCGTAGGTTTATACTATGGCTTGCTATTCAGTCTAAGCTACAAACTACAGCTAAATTGGCTTAGTATGGAGTAAGCTAGAGGGCTTTGTGTCTCATATGTGTAAGCTTCAATGAAGATCATCAACATTTGTTCTTCCAGTGTCATTTCAGTACTGAATGTCTTAGAAGTTTGAAGACCTGGCTTAATATCATATCTCCTTTGGTAGATATGAAGCATTTAATCAGGAACCTTCAAAATGGTAGAAGATCTAAATTCCAGAAACAAGTCACTCTGGCTGGCATAACAGCTCTGGTATACATCATTTGGCAAAGTTGAAATTCAGTGTACTGGCAACAATGTTTACCTAGCATTAGTGCTGCAATTAAACAGTGCAAAACTATTGTTAAGGCTAGAGTTTTTTATGTAATGCCTAAGAAGATTACTAGGAAATATTATGAATGGTTTATTAGCTTTTAAGGAAAGGGTCATGTAAGTAGTTTCCTTGTTAGGCTTGTCTTGCTAGCCCTTTAGGAGGGGGTCCAACCTAGTTGGTTTGTCTCCTTTTTGGGCTTGTGTAAGTAAGGTTGTAAATGTTGGTTTCATTAATTTACTTACTTACTTAGCAAAAAAAAAAAAGTATAACAAAAAAGAATAAAGAAATCAAATCAACAAAGAATGCATAAGATGTAACCGTTTTTTTAAACAGTTTTAATAAATAAGGTCTTGATTATTATAAAGATTAAATTGCCGTTTTTTTATTGTCATTAAATAAGTTTTCGAAAAGAATCAATCATAGTAATTAGGTCATTAAATATATGCGTAATGGGATGGTTTTTTCCTTAATTTCCTATATTGTGATTTTAGTTGATTTGGGAAATATCTAGGATAGATTAGAAATCGTTTTTCTTTTAAAATATTCTTAATTCACATTTTTTATGGCAATCAAAAAAATCATATCTTATGGATTGTTTTGGGGAAATACCGAGTTTTGGGGAAAACAATTTATTTTATTGCCGTCATAATTTGAAGGTTTACTCGAAAATCTATCAACCTTTGATATTTTATGAGTTGTTCTAATACTATACTTCATTTTTATAAATAATTATATACAATGTTCTTTTCAATTTTTATAGGGTATGAATGTTTATACATAAAATTCTTATAGAGAATGATTTCGTTTTTTGAAGGCAATCATCTAATAGACTTGCCTAAATGCAATTTTTCACAATATAGTCCATCACAGTATAATTAGTGTTAAACAATAATACTCATTTAAATTCATAAATATATTTTTAACCTAAAAAAATTCTACATGTTTTTATAAATTCAACATATATATTTGGCATAATTAAGCTACGTACAACCTTCACAAATCAAGTGAAATATTATAGATCTTGGTTATTTCCAATTTTTGTTAATAGAATTGTTGTTTGGCAAGTATTATGAAAATAAAAAACTGCCAATCTAATTGAACATCTATTATGTTTTGATTTACCAAAAAAATTTGTTGTTGCTTTCTTTGTAAATCAACTAAAGTGCATTGTCCATGATAATTAGAATCCAAGCAACCTAATTTAGCGTGTGCAATAAGTGATACATATTACTATTGTCAACAAAATCAAAGATATTATCAAAAATATATCCATCCTTCTAATAATCAAACAAATTAGTAATGACTCCAATGTTTATTTAAATGCATTACATAGAGCAGTTGTTACAACCTATTATACGTGCATTAAACATTATAAAAACCGTAAATTATAGGAAAAATTGATTCTAATAATCCAACCTTTGGGCCGTTCACTCAAAATAATCCAACCTTTTGATTATTATTTAATAATCCAACCTTTTATCCCAATCCGCTCATAATGCACCATGAGACCGGTAACCTGTTAGAATGGTAAATTTTTTTTTTTTTTCATTTTCTCCTTTAATCTCCCTCCCTTTCTCCCCCTCCCCTCCCCCCCTAACCACAGTCATGAATCCCCCCACCCCATCCCCCCGCCACGATCCCCACCCCACCCCCCCCACCCCCACCCCCGCTCACGATCCCCACCCCACCCCACCCCCCCGCCACTCCCCACCCCACGATCCCCCCCACCCCCCACTCCCACCCCACCCCCCACCCCACCCCGCCCCCCCCCCCCCCCACCCCTTTGCGACTGCGAACAACCCCTCGCGCGCCGAGAAGACGGCAAGATGGCGTTGTGTTGGGCGGGTTGTGATGGCGGTGAAGCCGGGCCGGTATATGCGCCGACGAGTGATTGCGAGACGCGGTGAGAGGACGAGAGGGAGGGGGACGCCTAGGGTTGGCCGGGAGGCATGAGATGTCGCTGGAATGCGGGGATGGGAGGGGTGGTGGGGGCGCGCAGATGGGCTGGTGGGCATGGATGCGGTGAGGAGAGTGGAGGTCGGAGACATAGTGGTGGTCGTGCGCCGGTAGTCTTCTTTGTTGTACTAGGTGGCGGGTGGGGAAGGGGAGGGAGGGGGTGGCGGTGGGTGGGGAAGGGGAGGGAGGAAGGGGGGTGGGGATGGGGGGTGGTGGCGGTGGGGTGGGTGGGCAAGGGGAGGGAGGGGTGGGAGGCGGGTGGGGAAGGAGAGAGGGAGGGAAGGGGGGGGTGGGGATGGGGTGGTGGGGAAGGGGGTGGGCAAGGGGAGGGAGGGGTGGCAGTGGGTGGGCAAGGGGGAGGGAGGGGTAGTAAAAAAAAATTTTTAATTAAATCACAACGAATCAGAGCGAGACACGTGTGCAATTAACCCATTCTCCTGGTCATTAACCTGTTTCAACAGGTCACGGTGCATTATGAGCGGATTGGGATAAAAGGTTGGATTATTAGATAATAATCAAAAGGTTGGATTATTTTGAGCGAACGGCCCAAAGGTTGGATTATTAGAATCAATTTTTCCTTAATTATAAATGAAATAAAAAAAATACCTAATCATCACTTGCTAGATAACGCAATGAAACTATATTTTTAAGCCGAAGAACATCCCCTGCCCATCGTTCAAGTCGATATCTTTAAAAAAATCGTCGCACACTTGAAAATCCCTAGCTTGGAGGAGTGCATCGAAGATTGTATAGCATAATATTATAAAAAATCCAGATATGGCCTAAAACCATCTATTGAAGTACAAAAGTCTTAGCTTCAACAACATCCGAAGTATTGAATTTAGATTTAGATCTATATCTAGTGTGAACTCCTTGGATACATTATACTTGACATTCACTAAGATCTATTTATACTTGCAATATTGTGCATAACAAATATTTTTTTTAAATTCCAGTTGTCATGTAAAAATGAGGTTTATTGAGTACTAAATTATACTACCCCCGTTTTAAATTAATCTACATACTTTACTTTGGGGGAGAACCAAGGAGAAAGTTCAAAAGTATGAGAGATAAACTAAAGAAAAAATTGATGGGAACAATCCCGACTATGGGCTTTCTTCCATTTTTGGTCCCAACTAATGTTTATTTCTGAGTGATCCCAACTTTGCCTCATTTTTTCTATTTTTGGTCCTTATGGGTAATTGACCTGTTGCAGCAGGTTAACCCTCTCACGTGCTTGTTACCGTTAAAGCACGTGTTGCGTTTTTTTACAAAATTCCCTTGACCTAAGTAAAGGTCAGTTGACCCAAATATTCTCTCTCTCTCTTTCTTCCTCACCTTCACCCTAATTCTCTCTTTCTTCCTCACCTTCAGCCAGCCATGGCAGCGCATAATTCCTAGTACAAAGTTGGTCTAAGGTAACATGTATGAGGTAACACTTTTCAAAATTCAAGTTTGTCGTCGAATATGTATGTAACACCTTGGTAACACTTAATCAATATGTAACACTTAATGTAACACATTTTTATAAGTAACATTTTGATGTAGCACTTTTTTAATTGAGTAACATTTTGATGTAACGCTTTCAGATAGGTAACACCATTAGGTAGCACTTACATATTGGTAATATTTTAAGGTAACACTTTAAGATAAGTATTATTTTAAAGAAGTATAAGTATAATTTTTAAAATTATAACATTATGATTTTTTTAATTACTTCGGATTCTTTCTTATATGAGCATTGTACTTAACAAACTCATCTTCCCTCAACAAAAATAACCAAAGTCGTCTTAAATTAATTGAGTGCTCATCCAAAATTATGTTGGCGCTTAATTAGCCGCCAAATAGAATTAAATTAAACGGAAAAAACAACATTTTCTTTATTTTCTATTCCAATTGCAAAGTAATGCGACTTAGGTTTCAGTGTTTCACCACCGCTCTCCTTCTTTGTTCCAGTCAGACTCGCTCGCTCTCCTTCTTCGTTCCTGTAACAGGCTTATTTTTAAAAGCAATTATTAAATGTTAATTATACTTATTAATTTAATTATGTATTGGATATTGTCATTTTATTTTATTTGGAACATCTATATTTTTTATTTTATTAAATGTTAATTATACTTATTAATTTATGTTATGTTTTTAAATATTTATTATTTTACTGTTATAAAGTTATTACTATCGATATTGAAATTATATATTCCGGTTTCAATTATTTAAATTTTTTGAATAGTATTTACCCATAAATACTAAACCAAATTGTTGCATTTTATCAATTTGAATCGATTTCCCCATCCTTTTTTGTTGGTTCATTTGAGAACCCAAAACCGAAGAACCCCCCCTCGTACCCAAACTGTCGGTCAACTAAACCCACAAAAAACGCCTAACCCCGAAACCATCTCTCTCCTCTCACCCTTTTTCTCTCAAACCCTCGTCTGTCTCCTTCGCCTCGCCGGTGTACGCTGCCTCACCGTCACTTGCCGACACTCAGACCGGCGCTGCAGTCGTGCCATATTCATTCCTCTCTCCTTGCATCACTCTCATTCCTCCTTGTTGCTGTTGGTGCATCTCTCTCTTCTTCCTCGTGGTGGTGCTGCACCTCTGTTGGTGTTGTCGACTTATCGCTGCTACTACTGTCCTTTCTCTTCTCTCGCGGCTACTGTTGTCCTGTTGCACGATCGTCTCTCACCTCTACGCGGTTGTTGTCGTTGTTGTTGTTGCTTGTGTGCCGCTTGTGCTGCCGTGGCTCTACTCCTCCGTCCTCTCGCTAGTTGCGCAGCTCGTGGCCGGTGGTGGGGGGTTTCTTCTTCTATTGTTGGTACTAACCCTCCCAATCTCTCTTTTGAATTGAATTTTGTTCCATTTGAAGTTATGAAATTAGTTGTATGATGAAATTGTGTTCTGATTGATTATGTGAATGAGTATATTGAATTGTAGTTATTTGTTTCGAGAACTCTAATGGTGTTATTGTTGTGTTGTTGTTGTTGGGTGTTATTGTTGTTCTGTTGTAGATGATGCTGTTACGACAACTGTTGTTGTGTTATTGATGTTGTTTTTCTTGTGTTGTCATAGAAACTAATTGAGCATTTATTCTTATGTTATCTATGTTGACTAAAAGATTAACCATAATTTCTGCATCACTAATTGGATATTGGCATAGTGTTAGTTCAATATAGTTTGTGAGGTAAGTTCAGTTAGTGATACTAGATTGTTGATCTGGTTTTGAAATCTTGATTATAAGTTATTATATATGTAAAATCATATTATGATTGAATCTTCAGTTCTAACATTCTATTAAGATTTGGTTTGATTTGTTAGTTAGAAGAGTTTAGTCTACTTCGTTAAATTGAGAAAGAAATCACTTACATAATATGAAATTAAGGAATTGGAATGTAATGCAATGGAATTCTAAGTTAGGAATTAGTAATGTTTTGTCCTGGTTGAGTTAACTTTTTGTATTATGAACTCATTTAGAAATATAGTTTATTGTCGTTATTATTAGTTAGCAAGGTGAAATTAAAGATTGTCTAGGTAAAGTTGGTAATCATGTGTTATTGATTGTGGAGGTGAATGATTGAGGATAACGAAGTAACTTGTTTCGTTTGTTTGGAGTTTAGTGAGTCAGTTTATGCTAATTTGTACTTATAATTCAATCTATAACAAGAATTAGTTGGGCTAGGAAGACTCGTTTTGTATGAAGTTCAATGTTGTTAGTTAGTAAGAGGTAATCTAAGTTTCTTTGGTTCTAATATAAGGTTGATTGAAAGTTATGAATTCCTATATAGTATTCATATTTTCTTAATATTCCAGTTTGTCGTCGAGTTTTAAGCTAAAAGTATCGCAATTAAGAAGTTATAAAGGTATAAGTCAATTAGTAAATGACTTTTTATCTAGTCTCTAAGAGTGAAGTGATTATAGTAGCCAACTTAATTAAAGGTAGAAAACGATTTAGGTAAATGTTGATAATAATATTGAGATGATTAAAAATAATTTCATTATTCCTAAAGTTGATTAACAAGGTTTATGTGGAAATAGGTTTGAGTTAATTCGAGTTTATGATAAGGTAGATAATATGTCTAGTTCTTTTAATAATACATACTAAACAAAACTAGTAGTTTAATAAACTCCTTTCATGATGGTTACTTCTTCTAAAGCAAGATGTAATTCACTTCTTTGTCTAAGTGATTCAGCTATATTGTGTAGATAACACTTGAGAAGGTTATATTGAGAAGGTTCATCAGATTCGTTTATTTATGTGAGAGTTAATAGGAATAGCTACTAGCTCTCGGTGTTGCTGTTAAGAGAAATTTGGAGGTTAATTCTCAAGAGTTAAAGAGTATATAATTCAATTATAGTTTTGAAACATTGGAGTGGACTTTTTTTCTTTACGGGGAAGTGGACTTTAAAAGTGAATTAAGTTGATTAATTTAACTTTAATATATGTAATTAGAGTAATATAATAAAAGTCAGTTGTTTGGTTGGTGTTTACTCAAATAAGTTAGTTGTGAATTACTTAAAAGAAACTTGTTATACGGTTGAATAAGTTTGTAATTAGAAACAAGGGACGCCCCGCTCTATGTAATCATGAGTTTGTTTCGTTAATATCCATGTTACAAATATTTAAAATTGACTATAGCATGGGAGGAAAAGTGGGAAACATGACGGGTTAATAATACCATTTGTTTGAGCTCGTGTTCTTTCTGAACATGTGCTTCACACCTGCACCAAAAATCCATGTTAAACCTGCCCATGTTAGGAATTTTGGCACTAGGTTGTACCCTTGCTAAATATCGTGCTATGCATATCTCGTGATCATACTTTGTAGATTCATATTTTCTTTTTTTTTTCTTACTGCAGGATGATGAAGATAATAGATAGATGCTTTGGGAAACATGCATGCATGGATAGGGCGATGGAATTGAAGACGAAAGAAAGAAATGACCATAAGATTGATCTAGGTTTATTTGGGGAGAGTTATATAATTATGCTTGGAATTTCATATCAACTATATATATTTTGAACAGAGTAATAATATATTTTCAGTTGACGAATACTACTCTTTGGCTCATTCTTTACAATAACCGTTGAGTATTTATACTAATTTATATCTATAATAGCATACTATTTCCTCTTCGTTATTACGCTTATAAGTTTTAGTATTATTATCATTTTATGTGTGACGACAAATTTAAAAATGTGACTATAGGACATGTGAAATAGATGTGTTACTATAAAGCTAGCTAACAAAAAGTGTTGCCTAGCTAATATCTAATAAAGTGTTACATATGCTCACTTAAAATGATACATAATATCTAATAAAGTGTTACTATAATTCAAGAGATGACATAGAAAATGTTACTATAGATGTAAAAGTGTTACATAAAAAATTATGAGTAACACTATAAAAATGCTACATTAGTTTTAAAAAGTGTAACATTAGTTTTAAAAAGTGTTACATTAAATAATTTTGAGTAACACTTGAGAAAGTGAAACATTAGTATGGGAAAGTGTTACCTTAGAGAATAGGTAGCACGGGCAGATGTTTCACTTATAAAAGTGTTACCTATTGCCTAAAGCAACACTTTTAGGTCATTAAGTAACACTTTTAGGGTGATACATTAGGCCAATTATAATTCAGAATGAATTCAAGATCTGCTTCAACATCAACTTCCATAGTATGCCATTGTCACCTTTCTGCAAAGGCTAGAACTGTTAGAAGAGGTGAACATGTGGGGAAGCAATTCTATGGATGCTCAAAATGGCCTGTGAGTTTCTTGTTAAAAATACAGTCTTTTTTAATTAGTCACTGCAAATTTGTAATTCTGTTCTTTTTTTTTTTTCTGATTCCAGGATCCTACAAAGTGTGAATTTTTCATGTGGAAAAGCGATTTGGAGGAACCTACTTGTTTGTGATGCAAGCATATGCAAGCGAAGCTCCTAGAGCAAATGACAACCTTTTCTGAGCTTGAACTGCGATTTGAGCAACTAGAGGAGAAACTAAAAACAATTGTGCTGAAGAAACAGAAAATGGAGGAAGAAATGCATGGAATGAGGGAAAAAATGATGCAAGGGCGTGTTGAAGTGGTTAAGTATTCAAAGGGAGAAAGCTATGCATTACTGGCCTTAGGACTATCTTGGTTACTCTTCATTGTTGTTCTCTTTAGCATGTATTAGGATTGGAGTTAAGTAACGTTTACTGGTTGTTAGGGCTTTAGGGTGGTTCTAATTGTGGTAGGATTTTGTTATGGTTTTAAGAACTGTGTTAGTTGTTGTAAGTTGATGGGCTTAAAAAACCCAAGTTAATTAATATGATGAAACATTTTGTGCCTTAATTCCGTGTCAATTGCCATATATTGCAGTTTTTGAGATAAAGAGTACACAAGTTTGAACAGGGCAATAAAATGACAGTTAACTTCATTGTTTCTTTGTAACAAAAACCATAGAATTCTGTTACAACTTAACAGCTAGCTAGCAGTAGTTGACAAAAAAAACCAAGATTATCTGTTACAACTTAACAGCTAGCAGTACTTGACAAAAAAACCCAAAATAAAATGTTGATAGCCAAAAAAGGCAATACATAGGTTCTGGCAACCAAAAAACTAAGAGATGTTGTTGGCTGCATTGTTGTTGGATGTGGATGCTTGACTGCTGAAATCAGGCACATAATTTGTATTTTGCAAGTTCCCCTGCACAATGAGTAGGTGTTAGATCTTGATTTCATAAGAGAGGCCTCAAAAACAAAGTTGAGGAACTTACATTGAGATATGTAGCTCCATCAGGTGTGACAAAGACACCAACACCTTGAGGGACCTGAGCAAAAGGATAAAAAAACTAGTTATATTAAACTGAGCAACCAGATCAAATTAAGAGCTTAAGGGAAGCAAAAGCAACTTACATTTACCCTTCCTCTACCTCTTCCCCTACAACCTCTTCCTCTACCAGTACCACCTCTGCCACATCTGGATCCCCTCCCACCCCTGATTGCTCTGCCATTTCTTCCAGTCCTAGATGGCTGTGCAGTTGCAGACATGTGCCTTGGTTGGGAAGCATTTGCTTCACTTGGTGTAGGGCCACTTGCTGTAACTAAAGCTTGGGCACGTCTCTGTCTTTTGGGCTGGGCCTCAACAGTCCCTTTATCTGGGCATCTTCTCTTGTTATGGTTGACTGATTTGCAGATGCTGCAATGCATCTCCACTCTTACTTTTGTAAGCCTGCCTGGTTTCTTGGGATTCTCTTCAGGATCTTTCCTCCTGTTTATTCTTGGCCTGCCTGGGCCTATCTTGATTGGTGGTGGTAGAAGAGGGTAGTCCACCTTGGGCCAGTGTCTCTCCCCCACACAGGGAGGAATAGAGTTCTGGTATGATTTGAGATACACATCTCTTTTATACCAATCTGCCACATAATCTTCAGCATTGTGGTGGTAGAAGAAGATGCATGCCACTGCATGACAACAGGGTATCCCAGTAATATCCCATCTTCTACAAGTGCAGCTTCTTACTTCCAAGTCAACTAGGATTGTGTCCATGTTGTGAGTAACTTGGAAGACAGTGGCTGATGATGGTATAGGGAAGCATTCTGCAGCATACTCCTTGTTCTTCTCCAATTTAGCTTGCATCCTAGGACATATAGTAGTTGTGCTTTTCTCCATCTCAGTCCTTTTCACAACGAGCCTTTGCATCAAGGCTGTCCTTATTTCCTCGAGCATGTGTATCAAGTGCTTGGTTCTGTAATGGATAATGCATCCATTAAAATTCTTTGCAAGGTTGTTTACAATAACATCTACCTTTATGTCTATGTTCATGAATGCCGTGCAAAAGACTTTGGGGTTGTAACCCTTGAACCCATCAACTGCCTTTGTGTTCAGAGCTCCCATATTAGCTAAAGCTTCATTATACTCAGCCATATTGTATGCTTTTGCAGCTCTCCAAAAAAGATTCTTCATTTCATCACCTTTGATTTTTGAACCCCTCATGCCAGTGGGTAAAGATGTGTCTAGCACAATGTCTGTGCTCAGATTTGGGTAAAATTCTTGCAACCGATGACAATATGGACCGCATTTAAATCAACCAATTACAATTCATAAGCACCAAAAGTATAGAAGATAGTATGTAAGGAACACAATATTAGGAAACAATAACTGACCTGATGCTCATCATGGATAATGGCCAACTGATTGCCTTCTCCCAAGTTCAAGCTTGACTGCAAGTGTGTGAAAAACGAGTCCCAAGAGTTATTGTTTTCTCCTTCTACTACAGCCCAAGCCACTGGATACATCTGGTTATTTTCATCTCTTCCAATAGCTGCCATTAATTACCCCCCTAGGAAAGTCTTTAAAAAACATGCATCTATGCATAAGACTTTCCTGCAGCCTTCAATCCTGCCCTTCCTAATTCCATCAAAGTAAATAAAAATCCTTTGGAATACAAGAACATGACCCCTTTGGATTGGGTTGTTCATCAGGTGTATTATTGTGTCAGGGCTGCCATTCTTCAGTGCTGCAATGTAGCTTCCTACCTTGTTGTAGTGGTCCTTCATGGACCCATGTAGCATCTTGTGTGCATGGTATTTGACCTTGTATGCAAGGTCCTTCTTTATGACTACTCTAAAAGCCCTCCTAACTGTCTCTACTATTTCCTTTGCAGGCCAGTGTGGCCTTGCCTTGAAAATGTCAAGGAACTGAGCAGCCATCCAAGATGATTTCAGTTGCGTGTTTCTTTCCATATTTCTTGTACAAATATGACCCTGATCTACAGATTTAGGAACAAAACAGGCTCTTCTTGAGTCCCATGACCTATACAACCTAAATTGGCAGCCAGTCATGCACTTCACTGCCAATCTTTGTTGCCTATTTTTGTTACTTGTCACAAAGGTGAGGTTTTGTCCCTGAACAACAACAAACTTGCATACATCCCTCCTAAAAGCTTCCCTATTAGGAAACCTTAATCCCACCTTCCACTCAAAGTTTGTGAAATCATTATTCTCACTAACAGTCACTCTCCTTTGTCTCCTCCTTCTCACACTCTCCTCTTCCTCATCACTCTCCCCTGGTGTTAGTTCTTCACCATCACTTGTTTCATATTCACTCATAGCACCATCAGTGTTTTGTACCTCAGCATCTAATATATTCCCCCTGATGTGGCCCCTGTAGTGGAAGTACCTAATCTACCTAATGATGCCTCCTTTTGCAACTCCTATGCAAGTTCAAATAACTTGCTTGTACAACCCTTAACTCTCTCCCTTGCTGTTCTTAATTCATCATCACTACTCTCATCAACCTCGGCAGCAAACTGATGTAAGAACTGCTCATCTGGATCCTCCTCTTCATCTGTTTCTACACCCTCTTCTACTACATCAGACTCCTCTGAAGCATCTTCATCTTCAAAACTGGTCATAGGGAATTGAACCCTCTAATCTATCATCATAGTCAAAGTAATCTGAGGGATTTGGTGTGCAGCTGCTCCCAAGTTGTTCTTTGTTTGATTTGCCTAGTTTTGTTTTTGAAGGGGGAGGAAGAGGTGCTTCTGGAGGTGGGTGAACAAGAGGTGTTGAAGTGGGAGGAACAAGAGGGGATGTTGTGTTGGAAGGGGAGGAGGCAAGGATGTGTTGAAGGGGGAGGAACGAGGAGGTGTTGTTGTGTTTGAAGGGGGGAGGAGCAACGGTAGAAGAAGGAGGAGGAGTTGAAGATGTGTTTGAGGGGAGGAGCAAGATTGAAGATGTGTTTGAAGGGGATTGAAGATGTGTTTGAAGGGGAAGGAGCAGTAGGTGTGCTTGCATTTATGGGTGTTGACTCTAGGGTTTCTGAGTAGAACTCATCTGGGGGTATAATAAACACTTTAGTGGATTTACCACTTAGCCTAGGACTGGTCTTAGGTGGACTTCCACTTTTACCTTTCCTTTTAGGTATTAACTTTTTTGGGGGACCACCAACTGCCTTGGGTTTAGGAATGCCAAAAACAAAAGTGTTATCCTCATTAGTTCAACCTAAATCAGCATAAACTTCACTTGTTTTTGGACCACAGTCTCCCTCTAATGACAAAATAACATCAGGCTGATCAATCCCATGTTTAACAAACAAATCAACAGACCTATTTTTAATTGCAATCTCAGCCATGACAAGAACCTCTTTGTCAGCATACACCCTCCTCAACCCTTCATCCAAGCTATGTCCAAGGACCAAGTAATATATCTCATCAATGGAATTATACCCCCACATTTTTTTACCAGTTCTACAAAATACCACCAACATAGTTCATCTGGGTCAACCTGAAATGTCGTACCCTGACCACCAACATACTCTAAATGCCTTATTTTATGCCTCTTAAAACTACCTCCATGGAAAAACCTTAGGGTCACAAAATCATCCATAACAACACATCCTATGCAAAATAGAAGAACTAATTAAGCAATGTCGTAGCACAATACAGTAACAAGAAACAATGGAACCAAACAATTTACAGAAAAATCAAGGCTTTTGAAATTTTTTTTTGAAAATTTTGAAATTCTTTTACCATGAAGACAAACCACACACAAAGCAGCAATTCCAATCAAAATAAAAACTAAAGAAAAAAAATTAAACAAGAAAGAGAGGGGGGAGGATTTTGAATTACCTACCCAAAGCTTCGAATTACGTCGCCGCAATTACTTTCCAGCTACAATGGCATTGGTGAGAGAGAGAGAAAAGCTTCAAAAATAGCGAACTCGCAATCGCAATTTCTCACTCCAAGCTTCAATGGCAGATGTGAGAGAAAGGGGGAATTTGAAGAAGGGAAGGTGCACAGAGTGTGTTGCAGAGTGGGATTAAATGGCACAGTTACTTTTTCGTGAAACGAGGGAGGGAAATAAACCCCTCTGACAAGTTTAATTAAAAAATATATAGGTTGACTCACTCAACCGGTTGCCTGTAAAGAAGGACCAAAAATAGAAAAAATGAGGCAAAGTTGGTATCACTCAGAAATAAACGTTAGTTGGGACCAAAAATGGAAGAATGCCCATAGTTGGGACTGTTCCCCATCAATTTTTCCTAAACTAAAAACGTGGAGAGAGAAACTGAAAAGTGAGAGAGATAAACTAAAAAGTGGGTTTAAATATTAAAAAGTGGATGACATAGGTGGAAAAAGAGGAGAAATTAAATGTGACATGTTACCAAAAATAGAAAAAAGCAACAATGTGTAGATTAAAAAGAAACAGACCAAAAAGGAAAGTGTGTACATTAAAAAGAAACGGAGGTATTATTTTCCATCTGTAATGTATATATTACCAATCAAATAAATATAAATGTCAATGATCTACAATTGAATAGATACTTGGAGTTTTGGTGATATTAATTGTCCAATCACTTCCTATTTAGACAACAATTACCTTTAATTTTAGACGATTTATTCTTACCTTTTGCTAATTCAATAGCCATGTTGCCGCTCATCCAAAACTTAGGCCATGCACACGTGCCAAAAAAATCGATTTCAATTTACATGTGAAAGAAAGGCCCTTGCTACATGACACATTGACACCCAAGAAAATTTTCTAACTTTATATAATAGAATAGTGATGATTACACAATCACCACAATCACAATTATGTTAGCACAAAATAAAACAATCACAATTAGGTACCTACAAAAACTTATTAAACTTTAATTCATTAAAATAACATTCACTCCCACCACAAATCACGACAATCATATCAAAACTAGTCTACTTAATTTCATAAAATAATACTGTTAAAATTAGTCTACTTATTAGTTTCAACTTACTTGTACGTACAGACGTACAGTATCACACCAAATAAATAATTAATTATTACGACAAACATAAACCATTAGTAAGTACTAACTACTAAGTAGTATAACGAGCCTGAACTAAAAAAAAAACAAAACAAAGTGGTATAACGAGCTTGATTGTTTGCGCCTTGCTTCGATTATATAAGTATACTCTCTCTTCTTTCTTCTGTACTAAAAAAAGACTAGAAAGATTTTGCACCATAAAATAAACAAGAAAAGGACATACACAAGATCCATCTCATATTACTAGGAGAAAGTAAGAATATGAACACAATAAAAGTTAACGTGACTGAATTCACGACTTGGGAGTAATGCAAGGCGCATATTATGCATAAAATTACATGGATTACGAAAATTGAGTTGACATTTGACTGATTATGAACATGACAAGTGGACACATGCATTGAAAATCATATATTTATGCTAAGCAAAAAGGGTTCACGCATTAGCCGGCCCGAGAAAATTATATAGATGGTCATTTTGACTCTGGGTTGGAGATACTTTTAAATATTTAGACCAAGTTCTAAACTTTCTGAATTGCATATTTTTCCTCATTATTTTCCTTAAACTAACTACAACTAACTACTATGGATCAAAAAAAAAAAAAACTACCACTAACTACTTCCGAATAATATAAAAAGACAACTAACACCAACTACTAGTAGTTAGATAGTTTGGTTTAGGTATATAGACTGACTTACAATTTGATTGTAGATTAGGATGAAATGACTCATTTTGTGTCCAAAATCGGAAGATTTCTTTCACATGGGTTATGTCACATAATAATATAACCCTCACAATAAATATGAAATAATAAGATAATTTTAGAAATCAAATTACATAGAAAATAATTCTAAATTATTTGATTAACTAAAGTATAATTAATGGCGCCATGTATCATATGCAATAGTTATATAGAAATTCTTTGATAGTAAATGTAGTATATATATTTTACAGTAAACAACTATTTATGTTGGATCACAAAAACTATTGTAAGTCTTCTCACAAGCTTGTTATGATAAAGTAAAATGGAGAGCATTATAGTTTGTCAAAAATACGTGACATGATATTCTATTAAAGATCTAAAAAAAAGTCATTTAAAAATATCCTTACAAATCAAATAAAACTTACCGTTCCATAGCCAGGGATGATAATTTCATCGTAAACTTTATGGTCGTACTGCAAAGCCACTGTTAGATTGTCTCATGTAAGATCTACTAAGGCTGAGAAATATTGGGGGTGGCGGGCGCGGATGTGTCGTTGTGAACCGCACCCGGCCAAAGATAAAATTTCTCCTACTCTCTTTTACACTAAGCTAGTATAATGGAAGTAGGGGTCGTATCCACAGGGAAACAGGGACGAGTTTAATACTTAGCGTGATTCAAAACCTAGATTAAGCTAAGGGCCGAGAAACCTAATAATAATAACAAAGGGGGGTTTCAAGTAGATTAATAAACAAACTAAAACTAAATAGCAAATAAATAAGATGAGAAATCAATTATGGAAAGATCTTGAATCCGATTAACATCCACTTCAATTCATTATCGATCCTTGAACCTCCACTCTAATTATTTCCATGATTATCTATTGTTGAGAATTAATCTCGCATTCTCCTTATTCTTAGTTGAATAGCACGATCAGCGTGACTATAAAACCCTAACTAAAGGATAACCTAGTCCGATAGCGTCTAAGTTCAATCCAATAGCAGCAATAAACACAGAGAACCAACAGACCTGCTAACGTCATACAAGCGATAAACATTCAACAGTTGATTCAATTTCCCCAAGAAATAACCAAGACGATCTGCATCTAAGTTACTTCCTAGTTTGCTACCAATTGATAAAAAAATAAAACAATCCGATTCTATTCTTAAATCTAGCATTAGATTAATTACACAATCAAACTAGTAACGTTCCTATCATAATTATGCAAAAATCATAGAAAGCAAGCATAGAAATTAAACCATAATCAAAGAAACTAAATAGAGAGGAAAGATCTCACAATAATGCTTGAAGCTCCATATTAATCTCGTTCAAGAACGGTTCAAGCTACAATCGGCATAGCATAAGCCAATCCCATAATTGAAATCTACAAAAACTAAACTAGAAAATAAAAACTAAAAAGAGAAGACAACAAGAGAGGAGTGGAGTTTTGGAGACTCCCTCTCCTTGTGGCTGCTGCCCCCTAGGTCCAAAAATCAAGTTTAGTATTTATACTAAAGCTCAAAAAGCAGTCGACAATTAGACCGACCTAGGGGTCGCGAGGTGCGAGTCTGGTCGCACCGTGCGAAGAGTGCTCTGTCTACCGCAAACTTGGCTGGGCAAAGCTGGTCGCGAGGTGCGAAGGACCTCGCGAGTCGCGAGCAAGCAGGTCGCGAGGTGCGACCTAGCTCGCGAGGTGCGAGCTGCGAGCTGCTGGGCGAGCATGCGCGAGAGCTGGGCGACGATGCTTCGAGTTGGGCGATGAGCGTGCGCTGCTGCTTGGGCTTGCTGGGCATGACGTGAGATGTGTGGGCTTGCGATGCTGCTATGCTGGTTTGGTTTGGGCTTGCGGTGGAGTTTGATGGGAACATGTGGCGACGCTTGGCAAGTATAACGATGTTGAGTCGTTCCAAACACTAATGCTTCTAGGTGCTCGGGATTTACAACTTTAACTCTAATTAATATACAAAATTCCGAACTTCCGCTAAGAGCTAAATAAAACGCAAACGTTAACAATTATGATCAAGACCCTTAGCAAAAAGCACCCAAAATATAATATAAACACCGTATAACTTGAGCGTATCAAATACCCCCACACTTGAACTTTACTCGACCTCGAGTAAACTCAAAATGAGGATCACCCAATAAATCTTCACCCAAATTATCGACACCAACCTACACTCTCCATCAACTACATCATCATCATCACATCTTAACAACATCCGCTCAAAACCTAAACGTAAGGGACGATGATTCCCCCACACTTAGATTCAAGCTCACCTGAAATATAGAAAGACGCGACAACAATAATAACCAGCAACACCAACAAGTTTAACCCACAACACCAACAAGAATCATAATGCCAGCTTACGACACACTAAACTATCAGCTCTCCCAAACCTCCAAAAGTTGATCTAAAACTACTACTACTACAACTAACTTAGAATAGCAAGCCATGGAATGAAGACAAAAAGGGATAAATTCCATGCTTACTCCCAAAAACAAACAATCAACCAAAAGAATGTGAAAGCCAAAATAAATCTTCACAGAATCAAGGATGAATTCACCAACCTTACCCGAAAACGCTTTCCACCTTATGACACCATCACCGGCAAATGAGTTTTCCAAATACATAATTCTCTCTTAATCTCTCATTTTACCTAGGAGCCTTTTCGGGTTTTCATCCTAGCTTCTCACATTTTTTTCATCTCTCTTCTTTTTCCGGCTCACAAAACTCACCCGCTCAACTAGCTCTTTTTTTTGCATAGGCAGCCCTTTCGGGTTTTCGACCTATCCGAGCCCCCAATTTTGCCCGAGTCGCCCGCCCTTGCGGGTTTTCAACTCAGCGGGATTCTTTTCATCACTTTTTTTTTTTAATATTCTTTTTTTTCATTTTTTTTTTCATTTTCATTTTTTTCAAATTGAAAGTAATAAATACAACATAGATACATGAGAATGAGAATACCCTCCCCCCTACTTAAACTACACATTGTCCTCAATGTGTCGACAATTAGAAGAAAAAGTAAACTGAAAATGGGGGGAGAAAATCGAAAATCGGGTAAATCGAAGATCGAATGCTCAAAACTCATGACAAACAATCCGTCAAACTCAAATTTCTTAACAACACCAACTCAAATCTCATAACTCAACTCACAACCCGCTCCCTCGAATCACTCAAACAAATGACAAATTCAAATTTTTGAGATTTGCACCTAGCTTAAGAGATCGAAAAGATACATTAACAATCTCAACGCTCTAGTTGTACCAACTCCTAGCTATTGAACTCCTCCCAACGGGTTTTCTTTTGTGGATTTTGGTTCCAAGTGGATTAAGATTGGTTGTGGATCTTTTTAGTGGGTGGGCGGTGGGTGAAAGAAAATTTGTTGTGGTGGTGGAAATTTGATGAGAAATAAAAAAAAAAGAAAGAAAATAAAAAGGGTCTCGGGTTGCCTCCCGAGAAGCGCTGTTGTTTAAAGTCGTGAGCTCGACTTAGTACCGTAAGCTTAATCATTGGGTTGTGCTCCATGTGTGACAATGGTGGTTCCATGTCAATCTCCACTTCAAGTACCTGCAAAATTGATAGAGAAGGATTCTTGCAATGCATCGTTAATACCTAGCTTACTACAACATGGTTGAGCATATAACATCAGATTATATCCAAAACCTAGCATTAAGTCAACAACAAACATCAACTAGTAGTACTCCTAGCTAATCCAAGTCATGACCATTAATATAAATATTTAAAGCTAGACAATAACCAAGATATAGAGTAAATCATACAATAAACCGTCAAAAGCTTCAATCAACCATTCCCAAGAGAGTTCAAGCAACAAGTTCCATGCTTCTTGTCCAAAATACAAAAGTGAAATACATAGAGCTCAATGGAAGATGAAAACTAGAAACTAAAACAAAAAGGGAATTCTTTATATGAGTGGCTAACCAAAAACAAAGAGCACAAGCAATAACATCCAAAAATCACGCTAAATACAAACAAGTAACACCGTTTCCCCGGCAACGGCGCCAAAATTTGGCGGGCGCGGTTGTGTCGTTGTGCACCGCACCCGGCCAAAGATAAAATTTCTCCTACTCTCTTTTACACTAAGCTAGTATAATGGAAGTAGGGGTCGTATCCACAGGGAAACAGGGACGAGTTTAATACTTAGCGTGATTCAAAACCTAGATTAAGCTAAGGGCCGAGAAACCTAATAATAAGAACAAAGGGGGGTTTCAAGTAGATTAATAAACAAACTAAAACTAAATAGCAAATAAATAAGATGAGAAATCAATTATGGAAAGATCTTGAATCCGATTAACATCCACTTCAATTCATTATCGATCCTTGAACCTCCACTCTACTTATTTCCATGATTATCTATTGTTGAGAATTAATCTCGCATTCTCCTTATTCTTAGTTGAATAGCACGATCAGTGTGACTATAAAACCCTAACTAAAGGATAACCTAGTCCGATAGCGTCTAAGTTCAATCCAATAGCAGCAATAAACACAGAGAACCAACAGACCTGCTAACGTCATACAAGCGATAAACATTCAACAGTTGATTCAATTTCCCCAAGAAATAACCAAGACGATCTGCATCTAAGTTACTTCCTAGTTTGCTACCAATTGATAAAAGAATAAAACAATCCGATTCTATTCTTAAATCTAGCATTAGATTAATTACACAATCAAACTAGTAACGTTCCTAGCATAATTATGCAAAAATCATAGAAAGCAAGCATAGAAATTAAACCATAATCAAAGAAACTAAATAGAGAGGAAAGATCTCACAATAATGCTTGAAGCTCCATATTAATCTCGTTCAAGAACGGTTCAAGCTACAATCGGCATAGCATAAGCCAATCCCATAATTGAAATCTACAAAAACTAAACTAGAAAATAAAAACTAAAAAGAGAAGACAACAAGAGAGGAGTGGAGTTTTGGAGACTCCCTCTCCTTGTGGCTGCTGCCCCCTAGGTCCAAAAATCAAGTTTAGTATTTATACTAAAGCTCAAAAATCAGCCGACAATTAGACCGACCTAGGGGTCGCGAGGTGCGAGTCTGGTCGCACCGTGCGAAGAGTGCTCTGTCTACCGTAAACTTGGCTGGGCAAAGCTAGTCGCGAGGTGCGAAGGACCTCGCGAGTCGCGAGCAAGCAGGTCGCGAGGTGTGACCTAGCTCGTGAGGTGCGAGCTGCGAGCTGCTGGGCGAGCATGCGCGAGAGCTGGACGACGATGCTTCGAGCTGGGCGATGAGCGTGCGCTGCTGCTTAGGCTTGCTGGGCATGACGTGAGATGTGTGGGCTTGCGATGCTGCTATGCTGGTTTGGTTTGGGCTTGCGGTGGAGTTTGATGGGAACATGTGGCGACGCTTGGCAAGTATAACGATGTTGAGTCGTTCCAAACACTAATGCTTCTAGGAGCTCGGAATTTACAACTTTAACTCTAATTAATATACAAAATTCCGAACTTCCGCTAAGAGCTAAATAAAACTCAAACATTAACAATTATGATCAAGACCCTTAGCAAAAAGCACCCAAAATATAATATAAACACCGTATAACTTGAGCGTATCAGGGGGTCTTGAGAGCAGTCTTGCACGGAGTCTTGTGGCAAGACTCAACAAGACTCAGCCATATATTTGGGTAAAGTCTTGGATAGAGTCTTGGGTTGGGTTTTGTTTTTCAAGACCCCTCCCAAGACTCTTGCCATGCAAAGGAAATTTTTATGGCCAGTAAAAAATGCCATGTGTCTTCTTCTTTTTGGTGGAGTGAGTCTGGAGAGAGTTTGAGGGATAAAGTATAAAATTAGAATGAGTCTGAAGTGAGTCTTTAGAATCAAAAAGTAGTGGAAAGCTGTTGAGGTATGCAAATTATCCTCTCCTACTGATTCAGCTCAGTCACAATCAACAACTCAAGAGTAACTGCTCACCTTGCCAGCTCGGCTGGTTGTTATAACAACCTTCTCTATGTAATAACTACCTCTAGATATTTTCTATTCTCTCTTGTAATGACAGCAGTATATAAGCTGTCTAGTTAGTTCATTCTAGCTAATGATGTAAGAATTCTATTTTCTCTACATAATAAAATTCTCTCTCTATCTCATCTCTCAATCATCAAATCTTTCTCTATCATTTACTTACATTGAATTGGCAATCTGTTCATGAATTTCTTCATGGTATAAGAGCTTAGCTCAATCATTTCAATCATTTTTTGAGGTTTGATTGTTCCAAACTCGTTTCTGATAAGTTTTATCTATTGAAATTTTCTCTTGAAATTCTGAAATCTAAGCTGATCCTGAAATTGTTGTTGTGAATGTAAAATTGATGTGCGAATTTGAATTGCTGCTAAAATTGTTGATTGATTGTTGTGTGAATCTGAATTTTTGCTGAAATTGGTTGTTGATTGATGTATTGCTGAATTTTTCCTTGATATCTTGAGAACCTCAAAATCTTGATTCAATTGATTCTTCATTTCTTCTTCTGATTCTTCTTTCAATTTGAATTGATTCTTCATTTCTTCTTCTGATTCTTCTTTCAATTTCTAAAATCAACCCCAAATTCATTACAAAATACCTGAACAAACCTCAAAAACTTCAAACACTACTCTTCCGCTTACACAGAATCCTTCTAGTGTTTATTTCATTCATCCTTCTGAAAATCCAGCCAATTCTCTTATTTCTGTGAAATTTACTGGTGATAACTTTGGAGAATGGCAAAGAGGTGTGAAGATTGCCTTGTCATGTAAGAATAAGCTTGCGTTCATTGATGGAACTCTTCCTAAACCATCATCAACTGATGATCCTGCATTTTCTGTCTGGGAAATATGCAATGTTATGGTGATTTCTTATCTTCTACATTCTTTAGACACTACTATTGCTAGGAGTGTCATCTATTTCACTACTGCAAGAGAGATCTGGGAGGATCTTGAAGAGAGGTATTCTAAGAATTCAGGTGCACAACTATATTCTATACCAATGTTATCAGGATCGGGATCCTACTTTGGATCGTAGGGGTTGGTAGAATCGAATCGATGGGATCGGATCGTAGGATCGTAAGATCCTACAATTTGGTAAAATAGAGATAATTATGCTAGAATATGGTGAGAAGCTCATGTTAAAATTTACACATATTAATAAGGACTTATTTCATTAGCAAATGGTGATAGTTTTCCAATACTATAAGATTAAAATAACATGTAACCAAAATCTATTAGGAGAAATATAATATGTGAAATTTCTTTGTGATTTTTTTACGATAGGATCGGATCGTATGTAGAGTCGTAGGATCGTAGAATCGTATTATGATCCTACCATGTGATTTTTTGTGGTTGGGTAGGATCGAAAGATCCTAAAAGAACTAAGATCCTACGTAGGATCGGGATCGGTGAGGTCCTTCCGGATCGTAGAATCGTAGGATCGTAAGATCTGGATAGGGATTTTAACAACAATGTTCTATACAACAAACTCTTCATGAGTTGTCTCAAGGATCAAGTCCAGTTGCAGAATTTTTCACTCAGATTAAAGGTGTATGGGATCAGCTGAATGGAATTAATCCTATTCTAATGTGTACATGCAGTGGCTGTACTTGTAATCTCAGTCAAAAAATCATGAAACAGCAACAGGAAGAAAGACTCATTCAACTTCTTATGAAGTTAAACACACAGTATGCTAATGTGAGAACAAACATTTTAATGATGCAGCCTTTACCTAATGTTTCTATGGCCTATAGATTGTTAATTCAAGAAGAAAAATAAAGAAGTGTTACTACTGGAGATGTTAGCCATAATGTTATGGCTTTTGCTGTTGAAGATAAAAGAGCTGACACTCAGGTTCCTAGAAGTGCACCATACATACCACCAGTCCCTAGCACTTGGCAAAGGTCTTACAATGCTTCCCTCTTTGGAAGGGGCTATAATGGATATAAGAAGCCTTCACCTTATTGTGAACACTACAAAATATCTGGACATTCTATTGAAAGATGTTTCAGAATCCATGGTTTTCCTGCTAACTTCAAAGGAGGAGGTAGAGGAAATAAAATTGCTGCAATTGTCTATGCAGATGATGACAATGATCAATCAGCTGATTATGAACCAACTCATCTTACTGAAGAGCAATACCAGAAGATGTTAACTCTAGTGTAGAACCAGGATCATTCTTCTACAACTAATGACCATGCTTCTTCTAGCTCAGCTAATGTGGCAGGTACATGTTTACTTTAATGTTTCAATTCTACTACTGACCACATATGCTCCAACATTGAATTATTTCATTCTTTTGAAAAATTCACTAAAATACCAAACACTATCACTATTGCTAATGGAAAGCAAGCTATTGTTGAGCATATTGGCATTGTTAGATTTCAGAATGGAGTAGAACTTACAAATGTTCTACATGTGCCTGTGTTTACTTTCAATCTTATCAGTACACACAAGTTGTGCAAGGATTTGGATTGTGATATTATTTTCACACATGATACCTGTTTACTTCAGGGTCATTCTCAGAGTAGTTCCCTAGTTCTTGGTCAACTGGACATTGGTCTTTATTCTGCTGGAGATGACTACAGTGTCCTGAAGAAAGCTCAATTACCTGGTACAACATGTGTAGCTGATAGTGAAATAATAAAGCTCTATCATTTAAGGCTAGGACACCTTCCTTTTAATAAACTACATCATGTAGTTGCTAATGTATCTTCTTCTAGTTCATGTGATGACATTTGTGCTATATGTCCTCAAGCTAAACACACTAGGTCTTCTTTTCCTAGTAGCTATATTAAAACACATGTTTGTTTTGAACTTTTACACATTGATACATGGGGCCCTTACAAGGTGTCTACTCATGATGGTTATAAACAATTTTTAACCATAGTAGATGATTACTCAAGGCACACTTGGACTTTCTTCATGAAAAATAAATCTGATGCTGTTACTATTCTTGAGCATTTCATTGTTTTCTTACAAACTCAGTTTGATACTCATGTTAAATGTATAAGATCAGACAATGCTAAAGAGTTATGTGAAGGTGCTATTATGAAAATATATCAACAACATGGTATAATTCATCAAAGGAGTTGTACCAACACTCCACAATGAGAATGGAGTTGTGGAGAGAAAGCACTGAGCACTTGCTAGAAACGAGACGGGGCTTTATATTTTCAATCTTATGTTCCGACTTCTCTTTGGGGTGAGTGCTTACTTTGTGCAACTCATCTTGTTAATAGAATGCCATTGAGTTCTATTAATTTATGTACCCCTTATGAAAAAATTTATGGCACTAAACCTGACCTATCTCATCTAAAGGTGTTTAGCTGCTTGTGTTTTGTTGCTACTAACACAGTTCACAAGAGTAAATTTGATGCAAGAGCTTCTTCTTATATCTTCATTGGGTACCCTCCTGATCAGAAGGCTTATAAGGTGATGGATTTGAGTACTAAAAATATTATTATAAGCAGGGACATTCAGCTCCATGAAAAGCATTTGCCATACCATTATTCTTCCTCTCATACTCATTCCTCTCCTCCACCTATTTTTCTACCTTACAATACATCTTTTACACATGATTACTCCTTTCCTATACCTGAACCTTTTCAGTTTTCTAATCCATCTCCTTCTGCCACTGATTCTTCCTCTTCTTCTCCACAAATTGATTCTCCCTCACAACCTTCTTCACTACCATCTTCTTCTCTTACCGTTTCTTCTTCTCATTCTCCACAAATAGATTCTCCCTCATAGTCTTCTTTACCACCACAAAATTCACCACCACCTGTCCTTAGACAATCTACTAGACCACATAAAACTCCTGCTTGGCTCACTGATTATGTTGCTTCACTTTCTTTTTCCCCTCACTGGTGCAACATAGTTTCATTCAATGACTTACCTTCTTCTTCTAAAGCTCTCATCTCTCACACTTCTTCTATATCTAAACCTGAGAGTTACTTAGAAGCTTCACAACATGAGGGTTGGATTGAAGCAATACATAAAGAAATTGCTACCTTAGAAGCTAATGGTACTTGGGAGCTTACAACTTTGCCTAAAGGAAAGAAGGCCATTGGGTGTAAGTGGGTCTTTAAGGTTAAACTTAAAGCAGATGGGTCTCTGGAGAGACTTAAGGCCAGGCTAGTTGCAAAGGATTTCAGCCAACAATATGGGATTGATTTTGAGGAAACTTTTCACCAATTGTGAAAATGTCCACTGTCAGATGCTTGCTTGCCATTGATGCTAGTAAGAGATGGTCCTTGTACCAGTTGGATATCAACAATGCATTTTGCATGGTGACTTAACAGAAGAAATCTACATGAAGATGCCTCAAGGTATTCCTAATCCTAAGAACCTTTGTTTATAAGCTAAAAAAATCATTATATGGCCTGAAGCAAGCCTCTAGGCAATGGTTTGCTAAACTTACTTCTGAGTTGTTGCAACAAGGTTACTACCAGTTAAAGAATGACTACTCTTTGTTCCTTAAGAAAGCTGATTCTCACATTCTTATTGTTTCCATCTATGTGGATGATATCATCCTTACTGGCACTAATACATCTGCTTTGGAGACACTCAAGCTTCACTTACATCAAGTCTTTAGTATTAAAGACTTAGGATTCTTAAATTATTTTTTGGGCATGGAAATTACTTCTGTTTCTCAAGGTATTATTATGACTCAGAGAAAATTCTCCAAGGAATTGCTAGAAGCTTGTAATATGAACCCCTCTAAGACAGTAAAGACTCCTCTCCCTGTTGGTCTTAAACTCACTAGTGATTGTGGTGCTTTCTATGTTGATCCTGCTCTTTACAGAAGTTTAGTTGGCAAGTTAAACTTCTTGACACACACTAGGCCTGATCTTTGTTATGCTGTGCAAACACTCAGTCAATATATGCACCAGCCTAGAGTACAACATTATGAAGCCTTGCATCATGTTCTTAGGTACTTAGCTGGATCCCTTGGACAAGGTATTATGCTCACTGCAACTGACCAGCTCACCTTGAAAGCCTATTCAAACTCAGATTGGGCTTCATGCCCTGACACACGCATGTCTATTATTGGCTATGTTATGCTTCTTGGTTCCTCCCCATCTCTTGGAAGTCCAAGAAGCAGGCTACTATCTCAAAATCCTCCTCAAAGGCTGAGTACAGAGCTATGTCAGCTGCAACATCTGAAGTTACTTGGTTAGTTAGACTTTTGCAAGAACTTGGTGTGCCAGATTTGACTCCTATTAAGTTATTATGTGACAACCAATCTGCCATCCACATTGGTAAAAATCTAGTTCTACATGAGAGAACCAAACATATAGAACTGGATGGTCACTTTACTAGAGAGAAGGTGATGGAAGGGCTGCTTGAACTCTCATATTTGCCTACACAAGATCAACTTGCTGATCTGTTTACTAAGGCTTTGAATCTTCCACAGCATTTGACACTTAGCTCCAAGCTAGGTTTGATTGAAGATCAATTACTCCCTAAGTTGAGGGGGGTGTTGAGGTATGCAAATTATCCTCTCCTACTGATTCAGCTCAGTCACAGTCAGCAGCTCAAGAGTAACTGCTCACCTTGCCAGCTCAGCTGGTTGTTATAACAACCTTCTCTATGTAATAACTACCTCTAGATATTTTATATTCTCTCTTGTAATGACAGCAGTATATTAGCTGTCTAGTTAGTTCATTCCAGCTAATGATGTAAGAATTCTATTTACTCTACATAATAAAATTCTCTATCTCTCTCTTTCTCTTCTCTCAATCATCAAATCTTTTTCTATCATTTACTTTCATTGAAATGGCAATCTGTTCATGAATTTCTTCAAAACCTAATGTGGCACAATATGAAGTTTGGAGTTGAGTTTGAGGAATAAACTCACCTTAATGTCTCTCATCATACTAATATTTTTAAAAACATCTAAACTAGTCATCTTATAAAGAAAATTAGTACAAATTCTTATATGTGATGCAGTGTGATGTTCAACATCAATAGTCGATGGTAGGATAAGAGTTATGATAATGATGAATACATGGGTTTGCTGATAAGAATTAATAAAGTTGTAGTTGGATTACAATTGATGCATATACTGACGAACGTACAAATCGAGTTACTAATGATCATTGACCTTTTGAGATTCTTTAAGCAATTTCCTCAAACTCTAAGTCTCAAACAGAGGAAGAGAATATGTCGATTATTATCAATATTCCAACAATTGTATCGAAATTTATCTTTGCAAGACTTACAACAAGACGTAAAATTATTTTGTATTCCAACACAAGCTGATGAAAATTAGTGAGTTAAACTTTTAGGTTCTTTATTTTGCATATGCAGTTGTGGAGTGGAAATGTCAAGGGTGCAACACGGAAGCATGGAGCGGAAACATGTTGGTTGTAGGCATGGCTCGAAGGCATAGCGCATTACACTAAAGAAGGTGTGGAGGCTCTCAGTGTGACCTCGCGAAGGGAAATCTGAGCTTTGTGTCGAAAGTTTTCCTGATATTATTGTTGTGGTCAGGAGGCGTGCTCCGCGGGTTGGCGGCGGTACAAGATGATTAGACGGATTATCGCCGGAGGGGAGGCTTTTGGTCCTTGGTCCGAGGGGCGTAATTGTTGGGTATACATCTCAAGTCCCACATCGGAGAGATAAGAAGGAGTTACATAGTTTATAAGAGTTTACAAACTACATTAGTATGAGACCTTTTGGAAAGGAGCCTAAAAATAAATCCATGCGGGCTAAGCCCAAAGTGGACAATATCATACAAATGGTAGAGTTGTAGGTGGACTCGTGGGCCCAACACTTTAATTGTTGACAATACGAGCTAATATAGGGCAAATTGTTAAGGTGCAAAGAATCACCGAATTAATTTTTAAGATGGACAACATGAGTGTGTTTGTTATTTTGAAAAATAGCCTAATATATATGTTCTTGAGTAGAGGCACCACAATAATGAACCATCTAAGAAGATCATAAGTGTTTGTGCCATTAATCCACTATTCACAATCGAGTCGAGGCGCTTCTAACAAAGCCTTTCAGATGGGTGTAGGACAAGGATTTGTCGGATCTATGAGATCCGGAACATTGTATGCATGAGAATGAATTTCAAATGATTCGACCCAATTTGAGTACGGTACCGATCAAGAATTGGGGATAACATTCTTGCAATTATCGAGCGAGAGGGCTAGGGGAAATTCTTTTGTGGGAGGTGCTGGAGGGGGAGGAGGTGTAACACAACAAGCAATAATAGTGGCGAATGAAAAACTAAAGCTTGTTGGGGGGCGAATCCCGGGTGGATCTTGGAAGAATTTTAGTAGTGAAGAGTTTTACCTAACTGCAGTACTATGTTAATTAATTGTGTACACTCCTCAATTGTAGAGATTTCCATTGATCAATATTTATGTGGGTTGCAAAATATCGATCCTAAATATTTAAGGAAAACTTACGTAACAGAATAATATTTACACATAATATAACCTATGAGAAGAATACTCTACACATATTCTCAATCAATAAGCTAGCTGAACATGCAACACATCATACAAAAACAAGCTTAAGAAAAGAACAGGGTTGCAACTACTTATAGACTCAGTAAATGGATGCCTAACTGCAGCACCAGATGCTTTCTGTGTGAGGATGATTCTGAATCAGTTCAACACCTCTTTTTCCAGTGTAGCTATGCTGCTGATGTTTGGGTAAATTTGAAGCTTCGAGTTGGAGGCAATGCTACAACTATGCAGTTTCTTGATGAATGTAGAATTGCTATGAGTAAAGCTCATAGTAAGAGTATCAAGGCAAAGGTGTATGTCATGTTGTTCACAGAGGCTATCTATGCTATTTGGAGGCAAAGGAATGACAAGATCTTCTCTAATAGTTGTGTCACTCCCCAAATGTTAATTAAGGAGATTATCTTTAGAGTTTCTTGTAATTGTAAAGATAATGAGCGTTTGTTGTTAGTCTGGTAACTTATTCTCTGGTTACTAGCTTAGTTTTGTTTGACTTGAGTGTATTTTTGGTGTCTTTGTAAAACTTTCCAATTTTGTTGGTTATCAATAACAACTTTGAATTGCCAAAAAAAAAAAGCTTAAGAAAAGAAGGGATAGAATTCTAATACTCCTTCCATTTTATTTTTATATTCCTAGTTGGTGTGTGTGTGTGTGTGTGTGTGTGTGTATATATATATATATAGACTTAAAAAGTCAAACTAAAACATCAAATGAAATTCGGGGGGAGTTATTTATTTGTGTACTATAGTGCTAATCATTGTTATCAAGATTAGGATCAGCTACTTTGGATCGATGGTAAAATTAGGATCGAATCGTCATAATCAGATCGGAAGACTCTACGAAATTGATAAAATTATCCTAAACAATTGACATTTAACTTTGAAATCGATAATATTCTATTTTTCATTGAAAATTATTAAACTTGATTATTTCACGTCTATAGCATACCCTAATAAGTAAGTAGTCAAAATGGCAATTCAAGAATTTTTTTGAAAGTAGCCTAGAATACTGTTTATGTAAAAAAAAAAAACATGATTTCTTGATTTAAAATTCAAATGTCAAATTACATTTTAATGTAGCCATATTTATTTTGACATCGTCGACATCCCCTAATGCCTTATACCTTAGCCTCAAAAGAGAATAAAGATCTTACTCGATGTTCTAAAGTATCATTGTCACCAACTAATTAATTGAATATTAAACATATATGAATTGTATAATAAAAGGTTAAGCTTAATCCATTTTAGGTGTTTTTATTTCAGGCTTGTGTTTTTTTCCAAAACAGTAGGCTTTAACAAATATTAAATATCTTTTTATAACTATATTCTAAGATCGTATGATCCTGAGCGATCCTGTTCCAATCTTGTATTATCGTGACGGATCCAAACCTATTGTGTATCAGTGTATGTTCTTGTACTGATCCTGCTGACAGTCCGATTCTGTACACGATCTGGATCGTTTTTTGCCATATTTGGATCATAGGATCGTGCAATTCTACAATCCGGATCGCAATTTTACCAACAATGATGCTAATGCTATAACGTTGATTTGGCCCTTTTGCTTGTCTATTGGCCTGTTCCAATATAGCTTAATCTAGAGTGAACTCTTTATTGTATGTCACAGTGTTTGGCCACCGATGATGGATTGATGATAGCCAACGTCTTATCGTTCTACTTCAACAACTTGAATACATGGAAAGCATATGGATTCCCTCACCGTTCATTATATATCCTCAAATATTTCGCCTGCAGTTTTCGCGCAAACTGAGAAATTATCGTCACCTAATTGAAATATGAGACTTATACTCTCTCCCCTTTGCCGCACGAATGAGTGGAATAAATAATAGGAAAAATTTCAAAAAACTACCTTTTATAACAAATATTTTTCAAAAAACTACTTTTTAAAAATTATTTTTCAAAATATTACCTTATACAACACATTTTTTTCAAAATACTACCAATTGACCGCTAAATGAGGGTTTAACCACTCGTGACGGGTTCATCTCACGGTTCAGGCACCGCTGACAACCCACATAGGGTGCCAAACTGCCCCTCATTTCATTTTCTTCTTAACGAGCACCCCCTCCCGCTAGCTTTCTCTCTCCTCTATTTTTGTTCTTTCTTTTTTTATTTGTTCCCCCAAGAAGCAACAACACCTAGTGCATTGTTATTTAAGAGTCAACGTCAACAAAAAAAGTCAAATGGTAGTATATTGCAAACATTATGTTATATAAGGTTGTTTTTTGAAAGAAAATTTTTATAAGGTAGTTTTTTGAAAAAATTATGTTATAAAAGGTAGTTTTTTGAAATTTTCCCTAAATAATACGATATCTCAGTTGGTACTAAAGGTTTTTGTAACCTATAATAATTTTTGTTTTTAGAAAAACTTAATTCATCCAATCATCCTTTAATCAGTTGTCGCAAACATTATTACAAATCTGGTACCCAGCTATTTCAAATACACCTCAAATTGATAAAAAAGCCATTTCAAATACGTGTCTTGAAGTTCAAACAAAACATATTTTTTCTCTTTTCTTTTTGTAGTTGTTACATAATAAAAAGTCGATTTTGCATATATAGTTAATTAGACCTAACATAATTTTTAAACCTTATAGTATTACATACTACTAGGGCTGTGCAAAGACCAGGGTCATATCGTAATCTGAACCGGATCTGACCGGACTTGAATTTGGACCAGACCGGACTTGAATTTGGACCAGACCGGACCGGATTGAAGATTTCGGTTCGGTCTTCGGTCCACATAAAATCCCGATTCCGAGTTTCCAATCCGGTCCGGTCTAAACCTAGAAAATTCCAATCCGGACCGGTGGACCGGAATTTCTGTTTTTTTAGTTAAAAAAAAAGTTTATATGCTTATAACTTATTTAAAGGTGGGTCCCACGTAACGACTACATTGACAGAATCCGTCAAAATGTATTAATATCACTATTTGGAAAAATGAAAGGTAGTTATTTCTACAAAAAAAAATTATGAAAAATATTTATATATAAAAAATAATAATAATAATAATAATAATAATAACAACAACAACAACAATAATAATAACAATAATAATAATAATAATAATAACAATAACAATAATAATAATAATAATAATAATAATTACTCCCTCTGTACTTATTTTTTAGTTTGCCTGTTTTGATTGTGCATTTGCCAATGCACTTTTTTGATCTTAAATAATTTTCATTACATATTTGTGAAAATCATAATGATTGAATATTAAAAAAATACTCATTGAGACAAATAAAATAAGGCCCCACATGGCAACAATTTTTCATATATATGAGAAGAATTAAGAAGATTCCTTCTAATTGTGAATAGTATCAAGCTTCCAAGAGAGCAACTAAAAAAATACAGAGGGGGTACAATTCAGAGGGAGTACAAATTACAATGTTATATGATAAAATTACAAATTGAATCATTATCCATTAGTTTAGGACCTACTCGGCTGGTCATTATGTTTTTTTAGAATTCACTACTTTTGAAACCTAAAATTAAAAATATAAAAACCAAAAAATATAGTTTCTAATATTTAGCTATATAACTAATATTAAATTTATTATACAACTTATATATATTTATAATCAAAAACAGAAAATTAAAGATAATGCCAAACCAACAAAAAAAAAGGTACACTAAATCAGTGGCGGAGCCACGTGGTAACAAGGGGTAGCACGTGCTACCCCTGTTTTTTTTTTAAAAAAAAAAAAAAAAAATCGAAAAATTACAAAAAAATCACGCGAGACCTAAACACTTCACCGCCGTTTCAGTTCAACATTTTCACTCTCTCAAACTCAGTCTCTCTCTCTCTCTCAACTCCCAATTCTCGCCCTTCTCGTCGGAATCTCAAACTCAGTCTCGCTCTTCTCGTCGGACTGTCGGTCTGTCGGAGTCTCGTCGGACAAATTGGTAAGTTGATTTTTCCGCATATTGGTAATCTAGATCTAGCCCTAAATTTTCTTAGTCCCCTAACTTTCTTTCTCTTTCCTCTCTAATGGCAGCAATGGCGACTGGCGACTTAATACTTTCTCTCTCTTTCCTGTGACTCTCTGAGATTGGTCGGCGTTCGGCAGTGGGCACTTCGGCGTTCAGCACTTCGGCCTTCGGCGCACTTCGGGTAACTTTCTTTCTCTTTCCTCCGAGATTGTTAGTTGGACGTTTCCATTGTTGTGATTTGTGAATACTTGTGATATCTCTAATGGGCAATGGCAGTTTTGATTGTGAAGTAATTGTTGTTTGAATCCTCTCTAATGGCAGTTTTGATTGTGAAGTATGATTGTTATTTGTTAGTTGGGTTGAAATTTTGATTGTTAGGTTGAATTTTGATTGATTGTTGTCGTTTTTTATTGTTAGGCTGAATTTGTGGAAATTTGATTGATTGTTGTGAAGTATGATTGTTAATTGGGTTGAATTTGTGGAAATTTGGGAGTGATATATGATATATCATATGGTGTTGTGGAATTTGTGGGATTTGTTAGTTTATTATTATTGTAGTTGTGGGAATTTGTGGAATTTGTTAGTTTACTATTATTGTAGTTGTGGAAATGGATGATTAGTAAATGAAAATCTATATTTGGGAATCATGAAGAGAAAACAAGGGAGGGATATCTCAAGCTTTTTTTCCAAAGGAACACCTAATGAAAATCAAGTTGATTCAAATTCACCTATTCCTCCCACTCAACCAAGTCAACAAAATTCTTCTCCATTAAGTACTAACCCTCCATCTCAAAATGAAGACTTAGAACTTGGAGCCACTTCACATACTAGGTCTCAAATCCCAACTCCATTGCCAAGGTTAACCGAAATGGAAATTAAGAGTCTTCCTCAAGATCCGGGAAAGAGGAGAAATATGAGTGATTTCCATAAAGATGATAGAGATTATATTAGGAGATTCTATATTGATAGAGGACTTTGTCAACCTGTAAACCATGACTTTCCTTTTAGAGAGTTCGGTGACAAGGATACGATGGTGCTAGTAACATGCGAGGTGCAATAGTTGGTCTAAAAACTCTAATAAGCGATGAGTATCCACAAGCATATTATGTTCATTGTTTCGCTCACCAACTTCAGTTGACACTAGTTGCCGTTGCCAAGAAAAACTCTGATTGTAGTTGGCTTTTTCTTGATGTGCTTCCATTGTTGTTGAATTTTGTTGGTGGTTCACCTAAACGAAAAGAATTTCTTCGACAAAGTCAAAAAACACGTGTTGTAGAAGCTTTATCCTCGGGTGAAATAGAATCTGGAACTGGTTTGAATCAAGAGAAATCTTTAAGTAGGCCTGGCGACACTCGTTGGGGATCTCATTTTAAAACAATTGTGAATGTCCTTGATTTGTATCGTCCAATCCTTGAGTCACTTGATGCTATTCTTTGAATCTTCCATTGAAAAGGCCGACAAAAACAAAGCATGTGCAATAATCAATTTGTTGATGTCTTTTGATTTTGTTTTTGTGGCATACTTGATGACATCTATTTTTGGGATCACACATGAGTTGAATTTGGCTTTACAAAAGAGGGATCAAGATATTGTGAATGCTATGACTTTGGTTGATGTGACTAAGAAGAATTTGCAAAAGCTAAGAGATAGTGGGTGGGATGCTCATATGACGAAAGTATCTTCATTTTTGGCAAAACATGACATTGAGATTCTGAACATGGAGGGAATGTATGTTCCACAGGGAAGAAGAATGTTTCGTGGTAATACTTCACAAGTGACAAATCTTCATCATTTTCGAGTTCAGGTTTTTCTAAGTGTTATTGATCAACAATTGCAAGAAATTGATAATCGATTTAGTGAGAAAAGTAAGGAATTACTTATTTGCATGTCTTGCTTTGATCCTACTAATCGGTTTGTATCATATGACAAAGAAAAGTTGATTAGGCTTGCTGAGTTTTATCCAAATGAATTTTCAAGTGCTGAAATGTTCTTTTTTGAACATTCATTGGATAACTTCATTGAAGATGTTCGAAATGATGAGAGGTTTTGGAATGTGAAGACTCTCAATGAGCTTTCTATAAAGCTTGTTGAAACAAAAAAACATGAAACTCATTCAAAAGTTTATTTGCTTTTGAAGTTGGTGTTAATTCTTCCCTGTGGCGGCGCAAGTGTAGAAAGAGCATTCTCTAGTATGACTATGATCAAAAACAAATTACGAAATAGCATGGGAGATGGATTGCTAAATGATTGTTTAGTTACTTTTCTTGAGAAAGATTTGTTTTGTGATGTAGAAGTTGAAGCGATTGTAAATCGGTTCCAAAATTTGAGAACCCGACGTGAACAATTGTAATTTTCTTTTATTGTTGTTTTGAAGGTTGTATTTGGATTTTGTAACATTTTGAATTTAGTAATTACGAACTTTTTTTTTTTGAGTTCCTAGCAATATAAAGTTGCGCTACCCCTGGTTCGGAATCCTGGATCCGCCCCTGCACTAAATAGAAAAAGAAATCAAACGAAAAACAGTAGAGACAGTTTACAAGTGCATGTGCAAGTAGGACCCTGGACCAGAAAACTGACCGTAAGCAGTTGGTAAGTCTACTTGGGATACCTCCCATGTGCAAGATTGCATAAAAAAACTAATACCCATTTTAGCATTATTGAAGGAAAAAATTCTATACTATACACTCACAAAGAAAGAAAAATAAACAATTACTAAAATCACATGAAATATAGCTGATTTTTTGTGGTTTGCCTTTCTCTTAAATTTGGTCATTTCTTTAATCTCCCTTTTCTTCTTTTTTATTTTCCTTTTTCTTTATGAGTTTGTGCTATATTCTTTCTCAAATTAATGACTTTTTTTTGTCATTTACTCATAGGCTAAGATAATCACTCCATCGCACGTTAGACTTCAGGCTTCTATATAAGCAAAACCCTTTTATCATCCCCAACCACAAAGCAACTAGCTACCTCACTAATCATCTCTCATAAAATCCCTCCTCCTCCACACCACTCCAACAATGGGTTCTCCAACCATTTTGGCATCTTCCCTCCTCTTTTTCGCCTTCAATCTATGCCTTCGCGGCGTATTCGGTGACTACGGTGGTGGTTGGACTAATGCCCATGCCACATTTTACGGTGGAGGTGACGCCTCTGGCACAATGGGTAAGTTCACATATACCTCTACTATATCTAAACACTAATATTTACCATATTGCTCTACACTCAAATATTCAATCTTGCTTACAATGCAACATATTATTGCACAAAACTAAACTTGTCATTTTGTCCTAGAGTCCGTTACACCCCCACATACATATATGATTATACACATAAACTCAATAATATGTATACATTACGGCATTGGTATCCAAAAATGACTTGTATTCTTTAGTTTGAGTTAACCACTTTACAAAAAAATTGGTCAAAAACAAATATTTATTGACCTTATTGCCCTTATAAACAAAAGGTTAAGGTACAAATAGTAAGAACTAATTTGTCAATACACTTAATTATATACAAAACAATTACCTATTTAGTTTTCGCCAAGCTAAGCTTGGCCGAGTAGTAAGGAAATAACCTTTCAACCTCAACGTTGGGGGTTTAATCCCCACTATAGGCACTTTGGGAGAGAAGATACCCTTACCAATCCCCCCAATCTCAAAGTGTTTGCCCGCTAACTCGGGCCGACTTAACTTGTTTCATCTTACCATCTTTAAAAAAAAAAAAACTTTTTAGTTTAAAGTAAAATGACCAGAAATTGTGCTTGATTTTTGGATGACTCATAATATGTGACAAAAACCAGTAGTTTAATGTGTTAATAATATATAATTGTGCGACTATTAATATAGCAAAAAATTAATTAAATTGAGACCGAACGAGTAGTTTACGTTTAAAAGAATATATAGTCGTTAATAAATGGTGATTCTAATAAATTACCGCGAAAATGCAGGCGGAGCATGTGGGTATGGAAATTTGTACAGCCAAGGGTACGGGACTAACACAGCAGCGCTAAGCACAGCTTTGTTTAACAGTGGACAGAGCTGTGGATCTTGCTATGAACTCAAATGTAATGACGACCCAAGATGGTGTCTTCCAGGAAGCATTATTATTACTGCTACTAATTTCTGCCCTCCAAACTTTGCTTTATCTAATGATAATGGTGGGTGGTGCAACCCTCCTCTTCAACACTTTGATATGGCTCAGCCTTCTTTCTTGAAGATTGCTCAATATCGTGCTGGAATTGTCCCCGTTTCCTTTAGAAGGTACAATTTTATCTTAATTAGCCCCAGGGCGTTCGTTAGCAAGATCCTTAATTAATTTTGTAAGCTTCCTTGTTTACTTTTTAAAAAAAAAAAAGAGATAAAAAGAGGAATCTTCCTCATGGATTGTTAATTTATCTTTTACATTAAAAAGGGGAGTAAAGGACAATTTTTTTGTTGAAGGTGGAAAGGACATTTAATTAGTCACTAAATACCTTTGCCAAAATTTCACTGAAATGAATTGATTAACATTGATTATATTGTCATTAACATTAAATTGTACTAGCTGAAATTAATTGTTACGTATTGAAATCGAGTTTTACTGATTCACTATATAAAGAAAGGGTTAATTAGGCAATAATTTGTAATTTATTGTTATGTACCTATTGGGTTGTTGTGGGACAATTTATAGTTGTCTAATATGGTACATCTTTTTGTAAATTGGCAGGGTACCCTGTGTGAGAAAAGGAGGAATAAGGTTCACAATCAATGGACACTCTTACTTCAACTTGGTTCTCATCACCAATGTTGCCGGTGCCGGTGACGTCCGCTCCGTGTCGATCAAAGGTTCGAACACCGGATGGCAAGCGATGTCGAGAAATTGGGGTCAAAACTGGCAAAGCAATTCCTACCTCAATGGGCAAAGCCTCTCTTTCCAAGTTACTGCTAGTGATGGAAGGACTATTACTAGCAACAATGTTGCTCCTGGTGGTTGGCAATTTGGTCAAACTTATGAAGGAGGTCAATTCTAATTTAAAACAACAACAACAAAAATTACAAAGGAAATAAATTCCTATGAGATTTCTTCAAAAAATTAGGAAGAAAAATTTGTATATCATATATGGGTACGAGGAAATGGTAAGAGAGGGTAGTAAAGGAGTTAATCCTTAATAGAATGTGGCCTATGTTTTGCTGTGGTGCCATATATTAGCACCCGCTAAAGGTCATTTTCTTTATAAATAGAGATAATTAGGCAAATTTGTTTTTGAGAGTGTTGCCTAAGTAATGATATTCTTTTGCCTGATTTTAATGGGCAAGAATATCATTGTTTTTACTTGGATGGTCTTTGATTTTAGCAGGCGGTGTAATCCTGTTCTCCATGTATTGTGGATTTTTATCATTGTAATACAAAACTTATCCTTTAATGCATTTTGTGGGTGTTTGGTAAGCCTAATAAACCAAACAGCCCCTTAGCTTTTTCTTAAGCTTTCGAATCTTGTAATTTTTGTATGCTTGTGCGCATTAATGGAGTATCTTGCTCTTTTCTTACCACGGAACTCTATATACCTAGTCTTTAGATTCTGCATAATATATTTTCCTTTTAAGGAGTGGCTAACTAAGCTGATTTTTCTTTTTCATAAAAACTAAGTATACTTATTTTCTCTCAAGAGAAACACCTATTTTATAAATATTTAAGCACGTCATATAATATATTATATTTTTCCAGTGTAAGATTGTCGATGCAAAGACACCTGAGACTTCGCAAATCGAGGATAATCCGTACTCAAATGTATTTATCTATAGACATGTTAAAAACTTATGATATCAAATTGCCACAAAATGCATGTCTAAATAATATGAAATGAGTTTTAGGAGGCTTTGGAAATGTCTTAGAAAACATTCATGATAAATTGATAACAAGTCTATCAACTTCAATATATATAATTTATTAGAAACTTTTGATAAACGTCATTTGGAGACCAATGGAAAAGCCACAACCTTTGGCCTTTGCAGTTTGAGGGTTCGAATAACACATCCATAATAAAAAGCTTAATCAATTTGGACAACTTCACTAGAGCGAGTCCCCATACTAAAGAGAAAATATCAAATTTGAAGATGTAGGAGTTTTTTATTTAGTTGAAAATTTCTGGGTTGTTTTCCACCCAAGTAAACGAATTGTGAAGATGTAAAAACCATCTTTGACTATTACAAAGTTGGTCAACAATTGGATGCCAAAGGTAAGAAAAACAAGACAAGGGCCATATGGCCCATATGTTTGTTACCAGAAGGGCAACAATGGGGGACTTCTCGGTTTCCTTTCTACAAAAAATTATCAAGCTCAAGTTTATCATGTAACAGGTTCGAGATGGAAGTTTTTTTTAATTTAATTAGGCTAATATCTAAAGCTAAATAAAAAAAATAAGGTAATTATTTAGGAGGAGAAGTTTTATCAAAAATGTGAACCAACCAAGTTGTAGTTTGACTAAACAATTGCCTTTAACCATAATATGGGTGTTAATTGAACAAATCGTTTACTAGTAAAGCCTTACTAGATTCGAAAACTATATTAGCTTGACTTGTGCTCGTTACTTGTTCAACTTGATGGTCCTTGCTCAGCTCGATAGCCTTTGCTCAACTCATGCCCATTAACTTCGGGCATTGTCAACATTAGTTTCATATGCCCTCGTAGCTTCCAACCTATTTCTATTTTCATTTTCCTTTTCATTTTCATTTGTCAACTTTTTTTTTTCTATGTGCCCCATATCTTCCTACCTTTTGTTTTCTACCAATGTGTGACTTTCATGATGGGCTTTATAATTTTATCGCTTTTATATTTTCATTTTCTACATGAGGTTCCACCCCTTGCGTATTTATTTTGGTTATTTGGATCAAAAGCAATATAATATTTGGTTTAGGTTTTCAGCACTTATGACTAGTTAGTGTGTGTTTTATTTTTAAAAAAATTGTGAGAAAAAATATCTCAATTGTAACTTTTTTTTTAAAAAATCGTAACTGAAAAATTAATGAGATAATTATCGAGCTCCTCATGAGCTAATCAAGTTGAGTTGGGTCTTGCTCAACTCCACTCGTTCCGCATTTAAGTTAAGTGAACTCGAGCTGAACTTTGAATAATTTTAATTGAGTCGAACATAAGTCGCTATGAGCATCCGAACTCGATTAGCCTCTATTTCAAGTCCAATATGTCTACTTTAGGGCTAACAATTCATATTAGTTAATGATCAGTTTAGATGAGTGAAAATGGCACACTCTAGTATGACAAATCAGATAACATATTGTGAACCCTTTGTCATAAATTGTCAAGGTGGAGAAAGTCACGAGATGGAGTATTATGAAAGACAACATATCTTAACTGTGTAACTAAAACATCAAAGGAAATAAAAAGATCAACAAATTATTGTATTAAGAAAAATAACCTATTAAATGCAAAACATTATACATTGATTATCAATTATGATCAAGACCTGCATGTGAAGATGGGACCGATTAATTAAGCAATTGAAAAGTCCCACCATGTGTATGCTTTGATTCCGTGATATTGGCCTACCAAAACTAAGTATACATAATTTCATTGCATGTATGCAACTACTCATGCTATGACATTGCAAGCTAGGATGGTCATTATCATTTTAGACAACTTGTTCCCCAGCTCTAGTCACATAATGCACTACCTTTTTTTCTGTTATATAAGGTATACCTTACTTGGCAATGTAATTTATATACCAATCATCACTTCATCTCTTCTTTCGTTTGCATCTCTAGTTCATCATAAGCCTTAGCTTATCAAATTTGTCATTAACATGAGTATAATAATGACCATTCTAACGGCATTCTCAGCAAAATTACTTCTCTTCAATGTGATCAATCTATTGCCCCATCCCGCTTTCGCAGACTATGGTCATGCCACTTTTTACGGTGGAGATGATGCCTCTGGAACTATGGGTAAGCTTACTATATTTACCAATACAAAAAGACATACATTTTCCTAGGAATGTGTTAGCCGTTATTATTAGCTATTATGTCGTAGTTAGACGTTCTACTAGTCATTAATATAAGTATGTTAGTAATTGTGGCAGTCTATGTAACAAGGTATTTTATAAGAGAAGGCCGGCCATAAAAGCTTATTGCTAGCGTACTTTACAGAATCCTAGCTACCCAAAAAAGTATGTTTTGGTTACTAATATTTCTAAACTAAAAGATATTGTTTATTACTACATTGTCAAATACCATGGTTGCAACTAGTAGTTTACCAACACATGCTTAGATCAACCCAGTAGGGAGTTGTTGTTTAACTAGGAGGTGCCGGGTTCGAGCCCTTTAACGCAGACGAGTGTGTTGGGAGAGCTTTAATTTCCCCCGACCGGCCGAACCTCGAATCCGGATTAGTCGGGATCCAAAATGGATTTGGAAACGGGTATGGTTCACCAAAAAAAAAAAAAAACTAGTAGTTTTGACGTAGCCAGACACAAAGGCTTCTCCTTGAACAAATATTAAACACGCCCTATATAGAAAAATAGGATAATAATTAAAGATATCAAAGACCATTTTGTTTCATTATCAGGAATATTCTATAACTACAAATTCATAAATTACTTTCAACAAAAAAAAAACTTAAACTTAGATTTCCACCAAATAAAGTTGCAAATTAATAGCTCGTGAAAAACAACCTCCTTACAACAAAAAACATGTGATCTAATATTACTTTTTGAAGATGATCATGACTGTGACTTTATTTAATATTTTCTTCTTCATTTATTTGGAAAAATGTAGGGGGGAGCATGTGGATATGGAAACTTGTACAATCAAGGCTACGGGACTAGCACGGCCGCGCTAAGCACCGCACTATTCAACAACGGGTTGAGTTGCGGTTCGTGCTACGAGCTTACTTGCAGTGGCGACCCGAAATGGTGTCTCCCAGGGAGCATTATTGTAACAGCTACAAATTTTTGCCCACCAAATTTTGCTTTGGCTAATGATAATGGTGGATGGTGCAATCCTCCTTTACAACATTTTGATTTGGCAGAACCTTGTTTCTTGAAAATTGCCCAATATCGTGCTGGAATAGTTCCTGTTTCCTTCAAAAGGTACTAATATGAATTTTATCTAGTCTTATATTTAAATTAGATAAAATAATTAATTGATAATGTTCAAGTAGAAGAAATGATTGGAAATTGTCTTATTTCTTTTGAAAAAGAAGTATGCTATACAATCAAGAAAAAGGAGGGTGAAAGAAGACAACAAAAAAATGCATGAGTCAAAACTGTCACTTTGGCCAACGTCTCACGAGTTGGATTCTTACGATGTTGCACGTGAACGTTTGTAATCATAGTTAGCGCTGTCAGTTTGGTTGAAAATCGATGGTTAAACTGCAAACTGTTGACCAACTGAACTGAATAAACTGAACTGAATTGACCCAAAACTGAAAAGTTAAAAACCGATAAGTCAATCAGATTAAAGTAAACTGCAATTAACTGAACTGAAACTGAACTGAAACTCAACTGAAACAAATTAAACTGAAAATTAACTGCATGGAAAACCGATTTAAACCGAACCGAACCAAGCGAATCGAACCGAAAATGAATCGAATTTAATCAAAACTGTTTCAAACTGTTTTTTAATCGAATCAATCAAACCGAATAAAACTGTTTTTAATCGAATCGAATAAAACCGTTTTTAATCGAACCGTATAAAATCGAATAAAACTGTTTTTAACCGAACCGAATCAAACTGAATAAAACAATATCAAACTGTATAGAATAAAATTGTCTCAAACGAAACTGTTTCAAAATGTAACACCTAATTTCGTCATTGTTTTAATTTACCTAAATTATTGGCGTATAATTAGACAAAGATAAGAACACATGATTTCAATTTTCAACCACTATTTCTATAAAAAAGATGAATTCTCAATGGTTAAAATTCAATACACAAGACCTTTGTGTATGTTAATAAAGAAAAATACATAGTTGTATGGACTATGGCGTTATGATTACTCATAAATTCATCTAACTAATTTCAATAAATCAAAAACATCATTTGTTTCAAGAAATGTTATGAATCTTCAAATATAATTCATGGAATCCATCCTTATTAATAAATGTTAATATTTCTGCCATTACATACTCCACTTTAATTGCTAATTAATTTGTTCTTATTTATCTCCTCAATGTTGCTTTTACCATTATAATTATTTGAAAGGCGATTTAATAATTTGGAATGTTTAATGGTCTATTATAACAAACAATATAGAACAAAAGAAAACAAAATTGTACCCAAATATCACGAATCAAATGTAAAATACCAAGTACAACTTTTACTTTATATCACAATGTAATTTATAAATTATAACTAACCAACAAATATAAGAAAAAAACATATGAAATATTTCTCTTTACTTTACAATATATTAAAATCTTGAAGACCTAAACCTCACATATCCACTCTTTCTGCCCTACAAGACAAAAAACAAAGTTAAAAAGAATAACAAAATAAAAAAAAAAGATGAAACAATTTATGTAATAAGTAACTCACCAAAATACCAAACATTATATTTTGAAACAAATAAAAAGTTTTAAAAAAATCAGATCACTCAAAACATACATTTCATGATTTCACCAACACAATCAAACGCGGCGAAAGCAGAAGCTCAATCATCATGTGCTAACCTTCAGGTGGTGGTGCTACGGTATCGTATGGAACAACAATATCATCAGTAGGAGTCTTGATTTTGCTCCAATCAACATCCTCTGCTTCTCCGCTTCAAAATTCATCAAAACATGCAAAAATTAACACAATCAAAATCGCTAGAATACGAGATTACACCAAATCCAACGGAATTTTTCGTTTGATTCCGTACCTCAAATATCAGCCAACGAGATTGATGAATCTAGATTTCTCATTCTTGCTGAAATCAAGAAGATTACAACAAAATCACAAAAACAAAAGATCTCAGATCTAATATCACATAGAAATACAAAAATTACGAAAAGAAAAAGATGAATAATGGAGATTCGAGAAACCTGATTTGGTTGAGACCGGAGACAGCAGAACGAAGATTCTCGAGCTTCTCAGCTTCAACAGAGCTGAGTGTAGCCGTGGCAGCCATGAAAGATGTTTGAGAAGCTTGAATTTACAGAGGAGAAAGAGAGAGAGTGTGTGAGATTGAGAGTGGAAAGTGATGAAATGGTGATGAATGAGGTGGTGGTGGTGGTGGTGTAGAAAGGGTGAGAGGAGTCAGGGGAGAGAGAAGACGGGAGGGATGGAAGAGGATAGAAGATGCTGAAGAGGGAGGCTGAGAGGAACTAGGATGGGAGGAAAGAGGGAGGGTTTAGGGTTAGAGAGAGAACTCAATGGTCTTGATTCAATGGTTGGATTTTGATCTTTCTCAAATCAATGGTCTTAATTCATAATCCATGACATCATTTTTTGACCAATGAGAATTGAGAGTGTCCAATTACATGGATTGCTAACTTAATCAATGGTTGGATTTTCATCTTTCTAAAAGCAATGGCCTTTCTCTCTAAAAACAAAATCAATGGCCTAAACTACTAATAAACTAGTATTGCATTTTGATATTATTATGATTTGAATGTTCTAAATTTATAATTCTAATATATCACGCAAAGTATATTGAGCTAGTTTAGCCTAATGATTACCCAACTACACTGATTTTTGTCACATTATACTCGTATTATATTAGCTTGTGTTTATCGACTTTAATCATCATCATCATCACTAAATTATGATCATTCACCATTATAAATCATCATCACCTTGATCATTTATTAGTTTATACTCACATGTGTAGAAAGTTAAGAGAATACATCAAAGATTATTATTATATTTATATAATGTAAGTGTATAGTTATAAGTCTTTCATTGTTCTTATTGGATAACAAATTGTTTCGATTCAAGTAGATGTTTTGAGTTTGAAAGTGAATATTGCTTAATGACGATTAACCGGAATGGAGTATTGTTATCCTTAACAAACTTATCAACTTATATTGACACATATTAATCTAGTTTAATAGTATGTTTACAGTTTTGAAATTAATTTAACTTAAATACTATTAACTTGAATGCAGGATTGATACTTTCTATGATTCTATCACCTTATTATAAGTCACTGATTGATGGTACATTCATATATTTCATCCCATGACAACTTACATCAATTGAATTAGATGTTTTAGTTATGAAATGAATTTAACTTAAAGACCATTAAACTTAAATAAATGATTGTTATCTTGAATTAGTTTATCGACTTACTTTGGTCTGTTCATTAAAATCTCATCCGACAACAACTTATTCTAATTCAATTAGATAGTTTTAGTTTCAAAATTAGTTGAAATTAAATATGACTAAGTTAAATATAATATAGTTATGTTGAATCAACTTAATGACTTATATTGATACACCCATCTAACCCAGTAACTACATATTAGTTCAATCATATGTTTTATGTTTTCAAAATGCATCTCACATAAAGAGGATTAACTCAAATATCTTATTGTTATCTTGAATTAGCTTAGCGGCTACCATTGGCACATTCAGTATGTACAATAATAAATACTTGGATAATTCAAGTAGATGTTTTTTGTTTCAAATTCCATTATACACTGGAAGACAATTAGCCTAATGATTAACCACTTACATTAACTGATTTATAAACTAATTCATCATTTTCAATCATCATCTTAATCTTTGACCACAACCAATCACCAATTCATCAATGATAGTTACACATTGGACAACTATAGAATAATGAAGAATTTGAAATTGAATTTTTCAATATCAGCCAAATGTTGAACCGTTAATAAAATAATTTTACAGAAAATATAGCAGCTTCAAAATGCGCTTTTGTAGACAAATATAGATACGTCTCTTGGTGCTATCGTTGTTTTCGACAAGTTTAATCGATGTGACAAAAGTCCAGTTGAGTTGAAATTCCCTGCAATGAATAATGACTTGGTCCGAAGCGAGACCCGAAGGGAAAAGCTGTACATGGCATAACCGATATCAAGTTTCACCCGAGTCGATGCGGGTTTCCTTAAGAAACTGAAATTAACTGAATCCGAACTGAAAATAACTGTTTAACGGATAGTAATAGGTAAAAAGTCAACTGTTTAAACCAAAACTGTACGGGTCAAACCAAAAGACAACTGTAAACTGAACTGAACTTAACTGAAAATTGAATTAACTGTATGGATTGAAACTGAAACCGAAAAAGTTTAAACTGAATCAATTAAGCTCGAAAAAATAAACTGAATTAACTGAACTGAAGTCAACTGAACTGTTTGGTTTGAACCATAACTGAACTGGTTAACTGAATTGACACCTCTAATCATAGTTAACCGTTACATGAAAAAAAGCCCACATATAACTCTGCCGTAAACATAACACGTTTTGGCGATAGTATAATCCAGCATCAACCAATTTCAAGACATTAAAGTTGGTCATAGATAGGTAATCACATTTTGAGTGATAAAAATTAAGACTCATGTTAATATACGGTGTCTGATGATAATATATCTATACTAATATATTAAACGGTGTTCTAAAGAAAGTTTGTGTGCTACGTGACACTTTCTTCTAAGGCTCTAATTCAAATACTTTATTAACAAGTCAAACCCTCAATTAAAAAAATAATGTTGTGTACTTACAAAGTATTGAACACGTGACCTTTGAAATGAAAAGTGGAAGCTTAACCATGAATCTAACATAACATCACTGTTTAGTATTTTAAAATAAAATATCATAAGTTCTTATAATTATATCTCATTAAAAGATTTACACAAGTAGTTAGATACCTAACCTTTTATGATAATAACAAGAGAATATCGTAGACATAAACTTTTACTGCAATTCCTTGTAGAAAAGTAAGCTATTGTTTTCATCCCCAAACTTTTAAGAATTTATTTTTCAAAATATCATGCAATTACTTATCATGTCATTACGTCAATTTTTCCTCACTAGACAAAAAATTACGAAAAGTAACAATTCGGGCATCGCACAGGATACTCACTAGTTTCTAGTACTAAAACTGCGGTAATTTTGTGATAACTTGGCAGGGTACCCTGCATTAAAACAGGAGGCATAAGATTCACAATCAATGGGCATTCCTACTTCAACTTGGTTCTGATAACCAATGTTGCCGGTGCCGGTGACGTGCAGTCGGTATCGATAAAGGGTTCGAACACCGCATGGCAACCCATGTCGAGGAACTGGGGTCAAAACTGGCAGAGCAATGGTTATCTTGATGGCCAAAGCCTCTCTTTCCAAGTTACTACTAGTGATGGAAGGACTGTCACTAGCTATGATGTTGCTCCTTCTAATTGGCAATTTGGCCAATCTTACGAGGGTGGTCAATTCTGAGAAAGGAAATTATAATTATTAATCTTGATTTTGCTTCATTTTCTGTTGGACTATAGTAGTCTAGATATTGTTTTAGTTTTGTAACAATGATCATCTTAGGAGTTACTAAGACAGCAGTATGACCTCCATCCGAATATAGTATTCACATCACTAATTCAAATTATACAGTAATGTGACACCTAGGTGTTATTTGGTTGGAGATATATAATTTCGAACTGATGAGTTTTTTTTTTTTTGTGGTGAAAAAAGGTACATAACATTAATATAAACTTTGTCTTGGCTCTCAAATAGCCTCATACAATCCAAGTTAACAAGAGTTTCACAAAAAATAGGTGGATAAGGTACATCATGAGTTTCATTCATCGGTTTTTTCACCAGGTACCCCTGTAGTTTTTCAAAATTCATGGGGTACCCTTGCTTTTAAACAAATGCACCAGGTACCCTTACTTTGGGGGTAAAATGCACGAAATGCCCTTAATGACTAACGGTGTTAAGTTTCCGTTAGTCATTAACCCTAATTAACCCCCATAACCTCTCTAACCCTAATTAACCCTCTAATCTAAACCTAACCCCAAAACCCTAACCTTAACCCCTAACCCTAACCACCCACCACCCCCCCCCACCCCCACTCCCGCCACCCTTCCCCCTACCCCCGCAACCCCCCATCCCTCCCCCACTACCGCAGCCCCTTCCCCCACCCTTTACCCTAACCCCCGCAACCCCCCACCCCTCCCCCTCCCCCTCCCCCCGCAGCCCCCTCTTCCCCTCCCCCGCACGCTTTGTTTGTGTTGATTTATGGGGAAAATTCGAAAAAAATCGTGTTGAAATCTGGGAAAAATTAGCAAAAAAACACTTGCACTGTTCGTTCTTGAGTTCGACGGCTTCCGTCGCCATTAGTGTCGAAGGAGAAAGAGTGAAATCTGGGGAAAACCCCACACGCCATTGTTGAATGCGGGGGGGTGGCGCTTCGATGCAGGCTTGGGAAACACAACTCATAATTAATGTCACAGAATCATTATCTAGATTATAAGATTCTAAGAATTTTTTAATGAATTGCCATTCCATTCTATCATAAGCCTTCTGTAAATCCACTTTTAACGCAAACCAACCCCATTTTCCCTTCTTTTAATGCATTGAGTGAAAAATTTCCCCCGCCACCACCATATTAACATCAGGTCCCCGTCCTTTTATGAAACTATTTTGATTGTGGGATATTCACTTAGGAATGAGGGGTTTTAACCTATTGACAATAATTTTTGTGACCAATTTATACATTGTGTTACATAGACTAATTGGTCTCAAATGTTTAGCCATTTCAGGGCAAGGTTGTTTAGGAATTAGGCATATAAGAGCTTGACACAAAGATTCAGGCACTTTTTTCTCCTTAAACCATTTAGCAATATTATTACACACCTCATCCCCAACCAAACTCCATTGACTCTGAAAAAATATAGGATGAAAACCATCTGGCCCAGGAGCTTTGAGAGGTTTCATCCCCACCAAAGCCTTATAAATCTCATCCATATCAGGGACATTACCAATGTTAACATCACACTTAGATTGATTTTGGGTTCTAGGCGCAGACACAAACTCAGAAGTGTATAAATTTTTAAAGAAGCTATTAATGTAATTGGCAATTTGAATGGGGTCATGCAAATCCTACCCACTATGGTTTTTCATGTTAAGTATTCTATTAGTATTCCTACTAATGACAACACTCTTATGAAAATAGGAAGTATTTCTTTCCCCCTCCGCAAGCTACTTTGTTCTACATTTCATTTTCCATAGCCATTCTTCTTGATTTAAAATTTGTATCATTTCATTTTGCAAGTTTATTTCCAAGTCCATATAAAAGTCAGAGTTAGGATTTGTTTGAAGTGCTTTTTGTACACCCGTCAAACGTGCAACTACTCGTTTCTTTTTATGGTAGACATTACCGAAGCTCCTGACATTCCACTCTTGCAACTTATTACCAACTACATGCAACTTTTCCTCAATCCCATCCCCCCTTTCATTCCAAGCATGATTGACAACAATATTAAAATTAGGATCACACAACTACATTGGTTCAAACTGAAACGATTTGATGCCATGGATGATCGGAGTATGGGCAAGTTTAATATGTAAAGGACAGTGGTCCGAGGTTATGCGGGGCAAATGAGTAACAGACGCATTTGGGAAACAAGTTAACCATTCGGCATTAGCCCACCCCCGATCTAACCTTTCTAAAATCGAATTTCTACGTCTTTTATTAGTCCAAGTAAATCTATTCCCAACGTATCCTAGGTCCACCACATTACAGAGATCCATAGTTTCAACATACATTTCAACACGTTTTCGATTAACCGGTCTTCCACCAAATTTGTCATTCGAGCACGTAACTTCGTTAAAGTCACCAACAACAAGCCAAGGTTGATTTAAATTACAAGCAAACGTTTATAATTCTTCCCATAGCATGCTTCTAATATGGTGTTTTGGGCTTGCATAGATTGAAGATAGGACAAAGGGTGTTTTGTGGTTACTTACCTCAACCAAAGTGTGCACTCCCTGTTTACTTTCTCCTAAAATATGGACTTTTATCCTCTCGGATTTCCATACAAGGAGAAAGCCGCCCGCGAAACCAGTTGGTTCAACAAGATGCCACGAGTCGAAATTCAAGCTCCTCACAATAACTTCAGTGTTTTTGCGGCTCACCCACGTTTCAACAATAATGGCAAGGTCGGGGTGATGGTTACTAATCAAGTGTCTCATATTAGGCTTGAAAGTGGATCTTCCAATTCCCCTAGCGTTCCACATCACAATCGACATATTATATGGGAGGTAGGGTGTTTGTTTTAGGCTGCGTAGCGCCTCGCTCTCCTCTGCTATCCATGGAATTACAGCTTCTTGAGTTTTGGGCAAATCCACCAATTTCTCTTTGGGTTGAGCGTGATCTCGGTCTCCCTTGGCCCATTTTTTACGCTTCCCTCTCCCCAGTTGGCTGAGATTGTTGCTTGTTTCAACATTGGCAGCACCTCCACAAGAGCTAGAGCATTCGAATTGCTTGCCATTTTGACTCTCACCGAGCTGTTTCGCAGTTGGAGTTGTTGGCGCCAATGTGGGAGGAGTGTCTTGGGGTCGAGCCATGGCCCCAGATTGTGTAGTATTTATCGGTCATCGGCGTCTACTCCGTCATCTCTCTGGAGCACCCACTTTAGAACCACCATGAGTTCTGGAGGAAGAGACGTGACATCTTGAATTTGGGGAAGGTGAGAGGAAACAAACCGCTCCCTGAAACATATCACTAGTAGAAAAACGACGATTTGCGTCTCACCATCTGCGTCGCACAACAGGAAAAACGACGCAGAAGACTCATTTGCGTCGCATGCAACAGGGAATCGACACAAAAGACGATATATGTGCGTCGTATTTAACTAGTGTGCGACGCAGATAGTCATCTGCGTCGGATGTTAATTAGGGTGCGACGCAGATGATTATTAGATACAAAAAGTCGAATTAATGTTTTGGATACAAAAAGCGGAGCGAATTTAATGTTTTGGGCTTATCTGCGTCGCATGGGCTATATGTGCGACGCAAATAAGGCCCGCTTCCCCTTATATTGCAAACCCTAACAATTCTTTGTCTTCAGCCGTTCTCCCTCTCTCCTCTCCCTCTCTCCTCTCCCTCTCCATCTCCTTCTCCAACTCTCCTACTTTCCCTATCTCCCTTCGTCCCTCCCCTTCTCCGTTCTAATTTTCGAGCAACAAACGCCATTGAAACTAGATGTTTTCGCTTGAAACTGAAGAGCAAATGACGAATTCGAAACTCAAGAACATCGAAGGATAATTGAAGGAGAAAAAATGGCGATTTGAAGGACAACAAATTGAAGACGAGCCCCATTTTCTTCCCGCAAACAAACGATTATTTACATTCGATGCAACATTCGACGAACTCCGGCGCAAGTTAAACTAGATCTGAACCTTCGAAGAAAGCATTCGATGGTAATTAATGTTGATGATAGATATTTAGGGTTTTCTAGATTTTTTAGTTTGTAATGTTGATGATGGTAAACCAGATCTGAACCTTCCCTTCTTAATCTCTTCTGTTTCGTTGTTTTTGTGTATTGTATTCGCTTAATTTGTAATTCGTTTATTGTTATCTTCGCACTTCTGCTATAATCGACATATATCTTTTTTATCTTTGATCAATTGTTCTTTAGTTTCTTTAATTTCTTTAATTTCTTTTGGTTAATAAGTTGTTGATCTTTTTATTTCTTGGTTAATTTTGATGATTTTTTTTGGTTTAAATGGTAAATTATGTGAAAAATGGTAGAATTACCAGTTTTTGTCATGAAACTTGGAATTTGAGTTGTTGAAATTTAGTTTTTGCTTGTTGCTGCAAGTGAAAATGTACATTTGGTTGAAATCAGGAAGATACGAGTTTTATTGTAGATTTTTTTTTAATAAATACAGCCATTTACGTCGTTTATGTCAACCCATCTGACGCAAATTTGGGCCTTTTGCGTCAGATATGTGGTCATACGCGACGCAGATGGCACGACTAATTTCAGCCTTGGCAGATGTAAAGCCACATCTGCGTCGCATGCAGAGCTTGGTCCGACGCAGATGTGGATCATCTGCGTCGCATGTAGCTCTGCATGCGACGCAGATGGGACACTCGCATACAGGGGGGATGGGTCATGTGCGTCGCACAGTGGGCTTGGTCCGACGCAAATAGTAAATGATCTGCGTCGTGTGCTAGTCCGACGCAGATCATGTCTCTCTCATCTGCGTCGAGACCTGTGCCGTCGGACCCATGTCCGACGTAAATGGGCGCCTCGCATCCGACGCAAATCGTCGATTCTGTACTAGTGATACATTTGGAGGTTCAGAAATTCCTCTTGGATGAGATGTCGATAGAGGATCATTTTCTTCACCTCGTGGAGGTGCAGTTCGACCATCTCCTCGCCCACTAGAAGATAGTCGACGAACAACGGGGAGGTTTCTGGTTTCAAAGGCAGGGCTGGCCGAGTGAGCGAGATGGTGCCCTCGGCCCGGATTTTTAGCAGTCGTGGGGGAGATTCCGGCGACGATGGGGGGGTTGTTCTCGGGGAGAGAGGGGGGATGAAAACGGGGAGCTTGGTGGTGGGGACAAGGGGTGATTTCTTGGGGAGCTTCCATGGCTTCGGGGAGAGGAGAGAGAAACTGGAGAGGGGAGAGATTTTTGTGGGGTTTCGGTTTGAAGAATGGTTAGAGGATTTTGGGATGTTGAGCTTTTTGTTGGGGATATCTCACCCATCTCCCTCTGTTGAACAGAAGGATCAGTAGAAGTACTAGGGAGGAGCTCAAGGACTGCAAAAGCATTCCTATTTTCTTTAGGGAGAGGTGACTTTCCCCTATGATTAGACATAAAGTTGGATTTTGTTTTGTTTCCAATAAACACTCCTCCAAGATCTTCTATGGGCTTCTTTGGGGTCCACCGGGTTATTGACTTCCCCCTATTCTTCACACTTTCTCCTCTTTCTGTATGGGCCCCTCTATTGTATTGACTTTGGCCAATTTCTGAATTTTTTCGGTGGCGCGTGGCAACTTGCCACTTTTTACCTTCCTCATTAATGCTCTGTTCCTTTGATTTTTCAAGAGGCTTGCATGCATCCTTATGAATTCTACACGTTGTTCCTGCATGGCCGAATTTATTACAACCGAAACAATACCACGAACCTTCAGAAATCTCAATATGTTGATAATATCTTCCCAACCACACTCCTTTTGGTGGATTAACACCCTCTTTGACAAGAACACATAAATGCTTGTTTCCTCCTTCAAGGGTCTTGGTATGAATTCTAATGGTTTCCCCTATTGCATTTCCAATGTTTCTCAAGATTTCTCACTGGTAGAACTCAAGTGGAAGTTCGGGTAAGTTCACCCACACAATCCATGCTTTACATTTTGCCTGGGACGGTTTGAATCCGGGTTCCCCCCCCCTGAACCCACACAAGAGTCCCTTGGATGAACCAAGGTCCCCTGCAAGAATATTAGCTCTCTCCTCCATTGATTCACATTTTAGAGCATAAAAACCTTTTCCCATGGCTGTAAGCTTTTGCTTGGTTTTCAGCCTCCAAACTTTTTGAACTTGCTCTTTAAGGAAATCCTTTGCAAAAGATTTCCCTACTGATTTGAAAATAATGGCGTTTTTCCACGGATTACTCAATTCCTCATATAGGTCTTTTGAAATGGGCACAAAAATTGACTCATCATTGGACATACAACTCTCAGGGGGGTAGTTGCATAAGGAAACACAACCTGTTTCACAGGTACTGGGTCTGAAATTGCTATTTCCAGGGGGTTTTTAGGGGATGAGGTTGCTACCATGGCTGCAAAGGAGGGGAAAGGGTATTTTTCAGGCGGGGAGTCTGGGGGATTGGGTTTGGGATGGGAGGGGCAAGGATACGACTCGGGGCATCTTGGAGCTTCACCTGCAATGCTGGCGGGGCAGAGAGGCGACGAGAGGCACGAACTTTGGCCTTGAGGGCGGTGGGGGGTGGCAGGTTATATTTGTGGGGTTTTGGGTTTTCTCTCTCACTTTCTCTCTCTAACATTTTTTGTCTTAATCATTGAACTGATGGAGTTTACAATAGTTTCTTTTACACCGGTTAAAGAAAGCATCATAAGATTAGAAAACAAAGCAAATATTAGTTCTGTAGCGCAATGGTTTAGGTCTTTTTCTATATCTCATGTTAGAAGGGCAGGGAATGTTGTGGCGCACTTAATTGCTCGTTGGGATTGTAATCCTAACAACGAGTTTGTTTGGTTGGACTCCTTTCCCCAAAGTATTACTACTTTGGCGGCTCTTTATTTAGTTTAATATAGTTCCTGCTTTTCTACCCTAAAAAAATGTATATTTGTTGAAACTATAATGTGTAGCGCAATAAAGCATGAAGTGTCCACATTGATAAAAGAAAAGTGACGAGTTTACTTTATAAGGCAAAGGAGCTACTCCCCTTATTACCATATGATTTTAAGGTGGAACCTCTTTTGTGTTGTGAAGTGGACTGTCTTTCTTTATGATGGAGGCGGGCCAGACCCATAATGTACAATATTAAGATAATTTTTATTTATTATAAAAAAACAATCAATCGAACATCTGACAAATGCTACCAATAATAAAGTAAAAATATCTTAAAATGTAGTAACGTAAAGTTCCAATATGGGTCAATCAGGTCTAATATATTTCGTTTAGATAAGTTTAATTTTTTCGAAGGGTGAAGAACACACCTGCTAAGTGTGAGAAATAAAAAGCATGTACTAACAATATGTCCAAGCCACGTATAAAGTGTTGAAATCGATAGACTAGAAATTAGAAGAGCGAGTTATAAAGAACACACATATATAAACGGGAAGCTCAAGTTCAGGGAGGAAAAACAACCAAAACTATACACTAGATCTTTGTATCAAATATATGAGATCATGATACAAGATAACTCTCTTTTCTCTCTCTATGTTCTCTAACCTTTAGCTGGGTAACTTTTTCTTTCTCCTTAATAATGACCTAAAACGGGTATTTATAATAGGGTTACATGTTCATTAAGACAAAAGGACTTGCAAAAACGCACAAAACATAACGTGTGGAGGGTGGTGGGGATTGGGCCTTGGGGAAGCGGCTGCTCTGCCTAACCTGAAGCGGGTGCTCTATGCTTAAGAGTTACCTTTCCACTACAACTTATGCGGGTGACTCCAAGCCATTGCTTCTCAAAGCATTTTTTTTTTGAGCAAATTTTTTTTTCTCCTCAAAAAAAGAAAAGATTTGCTTTGACTTGATCAGCACGTGCTCCTTACTCAGTTTACAGGTAATCCTTGCCTAATATGAAATATCATTTTTACACAAATATTCAATATTAAAAGATAGTAATTGAGTACTCCCTCCGTTTTTTTTACATGTTACACTTTGACATTTTACAATATTCACAAATTTCACTTTGACCATCGTTTGTGATTTATACGTGAATAAAAATATAGTCATGTGGGATCTTATTAGATTCATCTTAATATGTATTATTTTTAATATGTACTTTTTATAATTTTTACAAATACAAAATTAGAGATATTTGTCCTCAAAGTTTTGCATTAACATGCGTGAAAAGTGAAAGTGTAACATGTAAAAAAAGAACGGAGGAATGGTTTTTTAATGATATTATGATTCAATCTATTACATTATACTAAAGAAATCAAAACTAATGCATACATGTCACTCTCTCATTGAAATTTTTCATGTGTAAATCATTTGTGAGAGATTTTGGGATGTAAATTAATCTATTACTAAAACTACCTTCTTTTGATGGAAAATCTTAGATAATCTTCTCATAATATTTTTTATAAAATAATTTTGTTAAGATTCTCAATTAGTTATAAAGATTTTATATTATAACATTCAATTTCAATCCTTAAAAATTACAATGTCTTCGAATATAATATATACTGAGCTAAGCTTGATTCACTAACTAGTTGAGTTGATCTTATCAGAGACCATCTACTATTAATTTAAAATTAGGCAACGGCCCAAGTCCAATAGTAAGGAGAAAACGTACCACCTTTCTAAATATAGTGACTAGTTTAATTTATTTTATGACCAGTTTAATCCACTAAATAATCACCTTCTTTAATCCATTTTTAAGTAGTTACTTTGATCCATTCGATAAGATTGCGCTTTTATTTTTAAAAATTGTCTATTGTACTTCGAAATTCAAAGAGAAACAAAGGAAGCAAAAGAGAATAGACGGCTAGGTTGGTGCGAGATGTCTAAGGATAGTATTGGGTTAGAGTGAGATGTAACAGACTTCTTAGGGAAATAAAGATTTGAATTTATCTAATTTTATGTAAAAATGAGACCACCTATTTTAAAAATTTTTGTAACTAGTTTAATATATATGGAGATCAAATAACATGATGATTTTTCTTTCGTTGGATATATATAGCCACGTAAGGCTCTAATACATCCGAGATTCAATCTCGTGTTTTTGTTACTACTCTCATGTTAAGGCCAAAATCTTTACCTGATTAGCATTAATAAATGATTGTATCTTGTCTAGTTGTCTACTGTTTGTCCATTCCATTGTTCAAATAGGAAATATGTCTCGTGTCATCAATAATACTTCGACACTTGCTGACGATCTTTTGAAGATTATAGAATCAAATTGAGCAATCTAAGACCATAAAGATGCCTTTAGCTAGCTACATAAATATTATACTCTTTTCATTCCTAAAAAGTCTTTCCGGTGTCTAAGTTAAAACATAGATAAAATATTATTTATCTTAAAAAGATATTTTCATTATTTGGAATTTTGACACTATTCAAAAGTTAAGATAATATATCTTCTAGATTCTTTCTAATGAAGAGAAAAGATAGTCATTTGATCGGGTCTTGTTTGATTCATTTCTAAATCAAGCTTTTATAAATTTTACTAATATGTAATTAAAGATAATAATGATACAAAACATGTATTGACAAACGTGGAAAGGTGAAACATGAAAAACATTTTGAAACGGAGGGAGTACCAGAATTAGGCTCACAAATCTGTAAAATGCATTAATGATCTAAAGACATCAAATTTGTTAAAGTTCATATTCTGTATAACTTCTTTTAAATAACATTGCCTCCATATAATAATTATACGAAAATTCTTAAGAAAGATAGTCTGATCATCAATTAGTTAAGCAAAAAAACAATTAAAGTTCCATAAAAATAGGTAACAAGTTTACCAAAATCTCTAAAAAATTACACATTTATAAAATAATATGAGTACTAATAAGTTACGAAAAAGAAGTTAAAAGTTAAATGGCCTGACAAAAATTCATTAGACCGTCTAACAGAAGACTTGGTAATCAGGTGATTCGACAAGTTAATCAGGTAAAAGTTACAAAACGAAGTTGAATCATGATGTATTGGGTTGATTGATGGGTTATTTAGGTTGGCTACTACTCCCTCCGGTCTTTATTAGTTTACCCGTATTTCTTTTTAGGATGTCCCTTATTAGTTTACCCATTTCTTTTGTTTCTATTTTTGGAATGGGACCACTAACTTTCCATCACACATACATTCAACTTTAATATAAAATAATAGTTTTTCTTTCTTTCTATGTCCCACAATATTGTTTCTCCTAAAACTCTGTGTAAAAGAAAGGGGTAAACTAATAAAGACCGGAAGGAGTATAAGCCACACCTGACTTTTAAGATATAAGACCATAAATTTCGTGAATAAGATATATTGATTTGCTATACACACTTAAATATATCATAAAATGTAATAGAATCTAAATCTAAATCTAAATCTAAATCTAAATCTAAATCATATCATATCATATCATATCATATCATATCATATCATATCATATCATATCATATCATATCATATAACTAATATATAAAGCAGAGTACAAAAGCCAGCTTACGAGGTCGCGACATTTGGCGTCCTCATTGGACGCCATTTGTCGCGCTCATTAAGTGCCATGTCATTTTTTAAAAATATAAATAGAGTTCCAAATTGATTAAAATACAAATAGAGTTTAGGATAAGAATAAATAGAGTTGGGTTCCCAATGAAAATCTTAAATATAGTAAATTGATTATAACTTTTAATATATAGTTCATAAAATTATTTCATATATCATATAAATAATATATAAAGCAGAGTACAAAAGCCAACTTACGAGGTCGCGACATTTGGCGTCCTCATTGGACGCCATTTGTTGCGACCATTAAGTGCCATGTCATTTAAAAAAAAATATAAATAGAGTTCTAAATTGATTAACATGCAAATAGAGTTTAGGATAAGAATAAATAGAGTTGGGTTCACAATAAAAATCTTAAATATAGTAAATTGATTATAACTTTTAATATATAGTTAGTAAAATTATAATTTTTGTATCATTGGAAAAAGTTTAAAATGTACTTTAAAATAAGATCCATATATACTATATTTAAAATTTTATATTAAAGTAACGTATAAAAGGAAATATTGACTATATTAACGTATTAAAGTAACCTATGGCAATTGGAATTAGAGATTCAATTAGAATTAAGGTTATACTAATATATAAAGCAGAGTACAAAGGTCAGCTTACGAGGTTGCGACATTTGGCGTCCTCATGGGATACCATTTTTCGAGCTCATTAAGTGCCATGTCATTTTTAAAAAATATAAATAGAGTTCTCAATTGATTAAAATACAAATAGAGTTTAGGATAAGAATAAATAGAGTTGAGTTCACAACAAAAATCTTAAATATAGTAAATTGATTATAACTTTTAATAAATAGTTCCTAAAATTATAATTTTTGTATCATTGGAAAGTGTTTAAAAAGTACTTTAAAATAAGATCCATTTATACTATATTTAAAATTTTATATTAATGTAACGTATAAAATGAAATATTAACTATTCTAACGTATTAAAGTAACCTACTGCAATTGGAATTAGCGATTCAATTAGAATTAAGGTTAGACTAATATATAAAGCAGAGTACAAAAGTCAGTTTACGAGGCTGCGACATTTGGCGTCCTCATTGAACACCATTTGTCGCGCTCATTAAGAGTTCTAAATTGATTAAAATACAAATAGAGTTTAAGATAAGAATAAATAGAGTTGGGTTCACAATGAAAATCTTAAATATAGTAAATTGATTATAACTTTTAATATATAGTTCGTAAAATTATAATTTTTGTACTTTTGAAAAGTGTTTAAAAAGTACTTTAAAATAAGATCCATTTATACTATATTTAAAATTTTATATTAAAGTAACGTATAAAAGAAAATATTGACTACACTAACGTATTAAAGTAACCTACTGCAATTGGAATTAGCGATTCAATTAGAATTAATGTTAGAGGATTAAAGTAATCGAAGGTACGGTTTCTAATAAATATACTCCTCATATTTACTTTTCCTTTGATAAGAAACAAATGTTGCATCATTCGTCTCCTCCAAACATGAATGATTAACTTTCTCCATTAACTTTTCATTGGTCTAGAACATATGGAGGTTTTATTTTTATTGATTTAACATGCAGGAAGATGTAGGTTGTATAGTATATCGTGATATGTACTTTAACTTATAAAAATATGTAGGTTCTGCATTATAATGTGAATGACTGAATTATATAATGAGTTTCTACATGATACAGTGAGTGTCTAAATGATATAGTGGATTGTTCAGAAATGATGTAGTTTCTGCATGATATAGTATGTTTCTGAATGATATAGTGAGTTTCTTCATGACATATAAATTAGAAACCAACGTCAAAGATAATGCCAAAAAAGGGGTATAAATAATATTTAAAAACTCTACCTCTTCTTCACGAAAAAGCACGGGCATTTGCCCGGGTCCCAAAGCAGAGTATAAAAGCTAGCTCACGAGGTCGCGACATTTGGCGTTCTCATTGGACGCCATTTGTCACGCTCATTAAGTGCCATGTCATATATTTTTGAATATAAATAGAGTTCTAAATTGATTACAATACAAATAGAGTTTAGGATAAAAATAAATAGAGTTGGGTTCACAATGAAAAACTTTAATATACTAAATTGATTATAACTTTTAATATATAGTTCGTAAAATTATAATTTTTGTACCATTGGAAAGTGTTTAAAAAGTACTTGAAAATAAGATCCCTTTATACTATATTTAAAATTTTATATTAAAGTAACATATAAAGGGAAATATTGACTATACTAACGTATTAAAGTAACCTACTACAATTGAAATTAGCGATTCAATTAGAATTAGAGTTAAAATATTAAAGTAACTCACTGCAATTGGAATTATGGATTCAATTAGAATTAGGGTTGGTCGCGACATTTGGTGTCCTCAATGGACGCCATTTGTCGCGCTCATTAAGTGCCAAGTCATATTTATTTTTTGAATATAAATAGAGTTCTAAATTGATTAAAATACAAATAGAGTTTAAGATAAGAATAAATAGAGTTGGGGTTCACAATGAAAAAACTCAAATATATTAAATTGATTATAACTTTTAATATATAGTTCGTAAAATTATAAGTTTTGTACCATTGGAAAGTGTTTAAAAAGTACTTGAAAATATCCATTTATAACATATTTAAAATTTTTATATTAAAGTAACGCATAAAAGGAAATATTGATTATACTAACGTATTAAAGTAACCTACTGCAATTGGACTTAGCGATTCATGTAGAATTAGGGTTAAAGTATTAAAGTAACCTACTGCAATTGGAATTAGGGATTCAATTAGAATTAGGGTTGGTCACGACATTTGGCGTCCTCATTGGACACCATTTGTCGCGCTCATTAAGTGTCATGTCATATTATTTTTTGAATATAAATAGAGTTCTAAATTGATAAAAATACAAATAGAGTTTAGGATAAGAATAAATAGAGTTGGATTCACAATGAAAAACTTAAATATAGTAAATTGATTATAACTTTTAATATATAGTTCGTAAAATTATAATTTTTGTACCATTGAAAAGTGTTTAAAAAGTACTTTAAAATAAGATCCATTTATAATAAATTTAAAATTTTATATTAAAGTAATATATAGTTTCTATATGATAGAGTAAATGTTTGAATCATATAGTGAGTTTCTGCATGATATAGTGAGTGTCGAAATGATATAGTGGATTGTTCAGAAATGATGTAGTTTCTGCATGATATAGTTTGATTCTGAATGATATAATGAGTTTCTTCATGAAATATATTAGAAACCAACGTCAAAGATAATAATAAAATCATATAATAACTTTCATTTGTTCTATGTTAGACAAAAAATATGGTAAAAAATAGGGGTGTAAATATTTAAAAACTCTACCTTTTTCTTCACGAAAAAGCCCGTGCATTTGCCCAGGTCCCAATACTAGTAACTAATATATGAAGCAGAGTATAAAAGCCAGCTTACGAGGTCGCGACATTTGGCGTCCTCATTGGACGCCATTTGTCACGCTCATTAAGTGCCATGTCATTTTTTAAAAATATAAATAGAGTTCCAAATTGATTAAAATACAAATAAAGTTTAGGATAAGAATAAATAGAGTTGGGTTCACAATGAAAATCTTAAATATAGTAAATTGATTATAACTTTTAATATATAGTTCGTAAAATTATAATTTTTATATCATTGGAAAGTGTTTAAAATGTACTTTAAAATAAGATCCATTTATACTATATTTAAAATTTTATATTAAAGTAACGTATAAAAGAAAATATTGACTATACTAACGTATTAAAGTAACCTACTATAATTGGAATTAGCGATTCAATTAGAATTAAGGTTAGACTAATATATAAAGCAGAGTACAAAAACCAGCTTAAGAAAAAAAAAAAAAATTGAGTATAGTAAATCGATTATAACTTTTAATATATAGTTCGGAAATTATAATTTTTATACCATTGGAAAGTGTTTAAAGAGTACTTTAAAATAAGATCCATCTATACTAAAGTTAAAAATGTATATTAAAGTAACGTATAAAAAGAAATATTGACTATACTAACGTATTAAAGTAACATACTGCAATTAGAATTAGGGTTTTTCTACAATACCTATTCATGTTAGAATAATTAGAATATTCAAAGTTATATATACTAGATTCTTAGCGGTCAATTTTGCACATTGAATTCTTCCCGACAAGGCAACCAAATATGGTTTAGGGCTTTTCTACAATACCTATTCATGTTAGAATTAGAATTTTTAAAATTTATTATATTATAACTTTTGTTTTTGTGTGTCGGAAAAAATACGTTCAAACAAGGTATGTGAAAATTTCAAAAGTCTACATTTTCTTCAACAAAAAGAACGGGCATTTGCCCAGGTCCCAAATACTAGTATATATTTATATATAAAGGAGGAATTTTTCGGGAGCATAGGGAGCTCCTCAAGATTTTGAGGTCATAGAGGGCGCCACGTATATTAATAGAGGTCATAGAAAAGTAAATCCACGTATTGTGCAATTAAAGTATCATATAATATTGTAGGCGTGTTTTTATTTCGCCTACGCGGTGTGAGCGCGTATTAGATTTGACTACCCCATTGTAAAGGTTTTATTGAAGATTGTTTTGAAAGAAGTTGCCAACAATTCTTTTTAGGAAAAATCATAAAACTAATTGGATATGGGAAAAATATAGGGACAAATTATCCAATGTATATTTCCACGTCCTGACTCCATAGATGGTCAAAGTGAACCAAAGACTGAGTTCGGGGGTGAGGGTACAAATATAGTCATAATGAACCACATTCGCCCAAAGTTGGCCTCTACTAAATATCGATTCATTACAGATTTTATGCCAAAGAATAATCATATAACGTTTTAAACACCCTAAAAATATTTAGTCTAAATTGATTCAGGAAACACATAAAAAGACTATTTTTTTTAGTGATATGTTATTAGGCAATCAATTTACAGGGAACCTAGCAGGTTGTCCAAATTAATCTGATTAATGTTAGAACAATTCTTTAGGTCTTGTTTAGCAAAAATAATATGTGGGTGATAAAAGCAATAAAGTAGGACAATCACATAATATGCATAGAACAATCAGGCAGACATATAATAATGTATGAAAAATAAATAAAAAGAAAGAGAAGAGTTTAGAATATACAGTAGAGCGATTTTATACTTGTATTAAAGATCTACATCATGAAATAAATGGTTAGTAACTTCAAAATAAAAATAGAATTTATTCAAGGATCCTCAGGATTATACCTATGCGGCTTAGATTGAGGAGCGCAACGATCGTTAGGCGGAGCAATCGTGGAACCAAGAACGCAGTGTGAAAGTATTGATTGAAAGTATTAAAAGTATTTGAGTGTTTAAGTGTTTGAAGTATTAGAGGTATTCGTACGTTTTTGAATTCGTGAAATAATAAATATTGAAAAGCCGTCCGTAATTCGGGAAATTACGTGATATTTATAGGGAACAAGGCAACTTGCGCTCCACGCAAGCCTTGCGCTAGGCGCAAGTCTACGTGGCAGGCGCAGTGCCACGCGTCAGGCGCACATTGGTGTGCCTGACGCAGCCAGTCCAATCAAAGATGCACATGTGTAAACGCGTTTTGAAAAGATAGAAAAGTATGTTGCGTCTCACACAAGACTTGCGTCTGACGCAGGACTCTGTGTGAGTCACAAAATCTACGTGTCAGGCGCTCATTGGCTCGCCTGACGCGATATGGCCAATGTGCTGGACGCACGTGGCGCGCTGAGAGCAGCCCCTGCATCCGGCGCATATTCTGGAATATTCGAGCATATTCCATTGCACGTCTTTCGAAGACACTTTTTTATCCTTAAAATTCCGGAGATGGAATTTTACGGATTAAAAATCTAATTTATTTATCAAAGATAATAAAATATTTATGAAAAATATCCATTAAAATAATAAATATTTAATTGGGATTTTAAAATGGATTTAAAATATTTTATGGGCTTGAAATACAATTAATCATCATGAACAATTAATTGGGCTTTAGAATATCATTTCGAAACACATTTTAGAATGGTTCTTTAGATTGCTCTTCCGTTGAGTCGCGCCAACTAATGCCGTGGTATGTTTCATCATTGGATCCTTAAATGGGGAGATACGATTATGTGTCTACAAAAGCCCCCACTTTGAGCGAGGTTCAGGAAACCGATAGTCAAAGTATACGGTGTCGGGACGGAGAACGATTCTAAACACTCTGCAGTTTAGAACTGATCTATATACGTCGGTCTCTGCAAAACAAAGTTAGTATATGCAGGACAATAACTACAAGCAATCAGATTAACTGCAGAAGAAGATGTTAGCAGATAGGTGCAAACAACTCAGATAAGCACATAATGATGCAATGATGCAAACTTAGACTCTCTAAGGATGCACAAGACGCAATGCAAGGATGAAGGTTATGCAAAGCTAAGGGATGACACATCATGCAAGGTCAGGGTTATGCAAGACTAGAATGTATGAAATGCAATGTAAGGTCAGTGTTTTGCAAAGCTGCAATGCAAGGTCAGGATTTTGCAAGGCTATAAGTTGAGATGCAATGCAAGGTCAGGGTTTTGCACGCCTAGAAGATGTGAAGAATGATAGAATGATTAGAAATAGATTGAATGATTTTCGAAAATCGTTTTGTAGTAAATGATCGGGGTCCGTAAACGAGGTTTGCGGATTACAACTCTTCGGGAGTTTGATTTGAATTGGAGGGACCACCACACATAGGAAGCCCCCACTTTGGGTGAGCTTGCCTTGAATTAGGCATTATGAGCCTGACTGAAATATAGTTGATTTGATATTGAAGTGTAGTTGATCTGATATTGAATCGTTGAGAGTTTTCACTAGGGATTGCACTAGGGATTCTTCTTTGGGAAATTGATATAGGCAAAGTCAAGTATTGCCAGAGACTATGGAATCATCGAAGAGTCCTTCGGGGAAAAGGAGAGCTTCGATTGAAAAATAAAAGGTTTGAATTTGTGACTTAAATAAATGTAGGTAGGAAAAAGCTTTGACGAGGCTAGGTTCAGACTCGAGTCTATGCCGGGATCTAGAAAGAGTATGCTCTTAAATTCTAGAAAGTCAAATCATTAGACCATGACTAATTTTTTTTATTGAAGCGGTCGGACCTCGAGGTGAGGATTCCTACGTATCCTTGCGGAATCAGACCATTCGTAGTTCTGGATCTGATTTTTTTATTATTCTTTTTTGTGCCCTAACTTTTGCCTAGGCCGTCCTTTCGGATTTTCAACCTAGCGGGCTTGGACATACCTTGGAGAAGGAGTTAGGATTGATGAAAGAATTATGAATTTGGATTATATGGATTAAAGGTTTGATGAATCAATGGGATTTGAATGAGGGGTAGAACTTGTGTGCAAGCCCCCTAACTTGACTTTTATTTGCCTTTGGCTCTTTCTTTTTGAATCTTTTCTTTTTGTCCTGTGCGTTTTTGCTTTTTTTATTTTTTTGCACTTTGAATATTTTCACTATTTTATTTTACCGGGCATTGATTTTTTTTTGTAGTGGGGCTTTCACACAAGATATTGGTTTAGGGTATTAGAAGGTTTGAAGGATATTTGTAGAGCTTTGATGTTGAATAGATTATTTGGCTAATAGAGATGATGGTTTATGGATGATGGAGGAAAGAGGTGATAAATCCTGATCCAAAGTATGTCCTCTTTTTTTCATTTTTCTCTCTTTTTTTTTTATTTTTTGTTTCAGCTCTTTTTTTATTATTATTAGTCAAGTTCATTGGGTGATTTAAGTTTCATCATTGAATTAGAAGCATAAACAAAATGATGGAAGGCCAATGAAAATGCAATTATTTTATTAATCGGAAATGAATAGAACAACGCTTATTAGAAGTAAAAACCTAGATGCCATAGACTCGACAAGAAAGGAAATGAAGGAGCTAGGGGAGGGACTCTCCGACTCAACCTAGAAAACTAGCGTTAAATGACTAAGCCCCGACGTTATTTAGGCATTTCCCAAGGGGTTGCCACTGTTGCTGACTTTTGCTGCGGGTAAAATTGGCAATCTGTCGTCTTAAACCATACCCTGCAGATGATTCTTTAAGGTCCAACACGCAGAATGTTGGGTGTCCATTCCCTTGGTGGTACTTGTAGTAGGCATTTGGATCCCACCTCTTGGATCTATTTTCGGGAGCAGGATCTGGAGTAGGGCCAATAGGCTGAAGTACTCCCTTTGCATGAAGTTTAGTGAAGGCTTCATCTAAGGGCATGCCTAATGGGTGAATGTTTTTGAGGTTTTTGATAACCTCGGTCTCTTTTTCAGGTTATGGCATTGACCTCATTGCTTTTGGAGCTAGAAGGGTTATTGTTATTCTTCTTGAAAGAGTTGTTGTTGTTGAAACCCTTGTTCTTGTTGGCATGTATCTCTTCCTCAATCAGCAGGCCTACCTTATAGAGCTTCGTGAAAGACTCTATGGGTTGGAACTTGATATGATCCCCATACTTCGGCTGCAGGCTACGGATCACCAGTCGGACTTGATCCTCCTGAGATGGCCTGTTAATCATTTGTGCAGCTTTATCCCTCCATCTGTTAAGGAAGGTGACGAAGTTTTCGTTGGAGTTTTGTTTAGTTAACTCCAACTCACGAAGGCCAACGGGAAGCTGAGTGTTGTATACATATTATTTGTGGAACTCTTCTCTGATGTAGTCCCAGTCATTCAGCTTAATTGGCCTTATTCAGTGATCTGAACCACTTGGATGGATGTGCATCCAAAGTTAAAGGAAAGACATAATCAAACAGGTCCTTGCTCATGCCCTTGAGAGCCATAGAGATGGAAAATGCTCTCAAGTGATCATCTGGGTCTTCGACCCCCTTGAATTTTGGGAGGTCACCCAAGGTTACCTTTTCAGGGAATTTTTCCCTTAGTTCAGGATCAATGATGTCATGGCCATGAGCTTGACTCTCGAACGCAGGAATTGACTGGATCAATTGCTCGAGTTTTTCGAATCTCAATTCTGTGTTGGTCTTGAATGGTGGTGGAGTGTCGTCTTGCTCGTCTTCTTCAGTTAGCTTATCCCTTAGTGCCTTAATCTCTTTGTCTTGTTCCTCAAGACGAGAGTTCATCAGTGTGAGTTGAGCCATAATGGCACTAAGCTGTTCATTAGTGTCTCCCATTTCAGATGATGATTCAGAAGAGTCGGAGGATTCGTCTGAAAAAGTTAGGATGCGCTTGACGAGCCTGGGAGTAGGTCGACCTTGTTGCCTCTCTGTTGGACGTTCCCAATTTATAATCTCACGACCTGTCCTGAACAGAAATCGGATGGACCTCGTGAATTTTAAGAAATAATTTTTTCAAAATGAGAAAATGAGAAAATGAGAATAGAAATGGGAAATGAAAGTGGAAAATGATTTTGAAATGGAAATGGAAATGGGAATGAGAAATGATTAGGAATGGGTATGGTTATGGACTTAGTATGGGATTGACCATGATGGAGACATGGGCCTAACTATATGCAAATGCAGACATGGACTGGATTGGACTATGCAAGCAGACTGGATTGGGGTTTGGTGATGATAGGAGAGACTAGACTTTGAACTTACGGGTGAGCAAGTAGGCTAGACTTTAAGTAAGATTGGACAATAAGGGAGACTAGACTCTTAGCTTAAGGCAAGCAGGCTAGGCAACTAGACTTTGAACTTACGGGTTAGCAAGCAGGCTAGACAATTAGACTTCGAAACTTACATTAGACTAAGCGGGCTAGACTCGAAAATTGCCTATGGACTTATGAAATGCTAGACTTTGAACTTATGGGTGAGCAAGTAGGCTAGACATTAAGGAAGGCTGGACAATAACAGAGACCAAATTCTTAACTTAAGGCAAGCAGGCTAGGCAACTAGACTTTGAACTTACGGGTGAGCAAGCAGGCTAGACAACTAGATTTCGAAACTTACATTAAATTAAGCAGACTAGACTCAAAGATTGCCTATGGACTTAAGGAATGCTAGACCTTGAACTTACGGGTGAGCAAGCAGGCTAGACACAAAAATTGCCTATGGACTTAAGGAATGCTAGACCTTGAACTTACGAGTGAGCAAGCAGGCTAGACTCAAAAATTGCCTATGGACTTAAGGAATGCTAGACCTTGAACTTACGGGTGAGCAAGCAGGATGGACTTTAGAGGAATTTGGGCTATTATGAACTTCTGAAGGAATTGGATTTGACTAGGGCCTACATGGAGATGCAAACTAGACCTAGGATATGAATTGGGCCTAAATGAACTCTAATGGTAGCGGGCCTAATATGAATGCATGGACTCGGATTAGATGGACCCTATATGGATGCAAAATGGAATCTAATGCATATGGGCCTAGAATGAATGCAAGATGGATTGGATTTGGTTGATTGAGTTGGATTGAAGGTGTTTAGAATGGGCTTAGAATTTTCGAAATTCGTTTTAGAAAGGAACCCCTTGTTTTTATCTTTTGTTAGGAAAAGATGATGGATTAATTTTGAAAATTTTTTTATTGAAATGTCGTGCATAATTATGATTTGTAAATGTTTTTTGAAAAAAAAAAGAGTAGAATCGAAGAGATTGTAGGATTGATTTTGAAAAAATGTAAATTTTTGAAATTGATTGAATATGGTAAGGTAGGATTGACAGGAAAGACTTGTTGAACAGCAGGGAGGAAATGGGAAGAGGTAGACATGCATGACAACTCTAGTTATACAATGACCCTTTAGATGCATTTTTTTAGACGGACTTGACCTTGCATGAAAAGACTGATTTTTGAATGTTTGATTAGGTGAGACTCCTAGGATGACCAAATTACGCGAATGCAGACAGACACACATAGGACTGAACATAGGATCGACAATTACGACGGCTAAATTGGCGAAAAAAACGCGCGATGCACAGACTGCGTGCCGTGCAACATTACTGCGCGCGGCGCACAAAGACCTTGCATCAGGCGCGGGAGTAGTGCGTCAGGCGCAACTTAATGCGCTTGGCGCACTACTTCCCCGACACGTTTTTCGGGGATTTAGGCGACGAATTGGCCGATTGACGATTTTTTTTGTTTGTTAGACGCGATTTTAGGAACGACGCATAATAATGACAATTTGACAAAATAATAGCAGGCAAAAATTGCAATCACAGGCAAATGTCATATAACATGGATGCAAAAGTTCCAACCTAAAGTCCAGTTCTATGTTTGAAACTATTGGTCAGGTTTAGGTTCAGTTTGAAAAGGGTCCATGACTAAGAGATTGATCCCACGCTTCGTACCCCCTGATTAATGAGGTGGCCACGTGTAAGACGCACTCCAGTCTCAAGTCAGGAACAAGAGAACAATGTCATGGTTGGGTAGGTTTGCTTATGACTAAGATCCAACACTATCGCTCAGGAAGCTTTTTGGAAGGACAAAGCGCAAACCCCCCGGGGGTGACCTCACACATAGAACATGTGCTAATGAGGCAAGGTAGATTGTCTTTATGGTGGCTGAACAATAGCCATGCATATGCAAAACTGTATATTATTCACAGGCATAAAAATAAGGATGAATCGTATTTTTCAAGTTTCACCCACTCATTTAAAAAAATTAATTTTTTAAAATCCTCCCCAGTGGTGTCGCCAAATTGTAGGTGTGTTTTTATTTCGCCTACGCGGTGTGAGCGCGTATTAGATTTGACTACCCCACTGTAAAGGTTTTATTGAAAATTGTTTTGAAAGAAGTCGCCAACAATTCTTTTTAGGAAGAATCATAAACCTAATTGGATATGGGAAAAATATAGGGATCGACAAATTATCCAATGTATATTTCTCCGTCCTGACTCCATAGATGGTCAAAGTGAACCAAAGATTGAGTTCGGGGGTGAGGGTATGAATATAGTCATAATGAACCACATTCGCCCAAAGTTGGCCTCTACTAAATATCGATTCATTACAGATTTTATGCCAAAGAATAATCATATAACGTTTTAAACACCCTAAAAATATTTAGTCTAAATTGGTTCAGGAAACACATAAAAAGACTATTTTTTTTAGTGATATGTTATTTGGCAATCAATTTACAGGGAACCTAGCAGGTTGTGCAAATTAATCTGATTAATGTTAGAAGAATTCTTTAGGTCTTGTTTAGCAAAAATAACACGTGGGTGATAAAAGCAATAAAGTAGGACAATCACATAGTATGCATAGAACAATCAGGCAGGCATATAATAATGTATGAAAAATAAATAAAAAGAAAGAGAAGAGCTTAGAAAATACAGTAGAGCGATTTTATATTAAAGATCTACATCATGAAATAAATGGTTAGTAACTTCAATATAAAAATAGAATTTATTCAAGGATCCTCAGGATTTATACCTATGCGGCTTAGATTGAGGAGCGCAACGATCTTTAGGCGGAACAATGCGGAACAATCGTGGAACCAAGAACGCAGTGTGAAAGTATTGATTGAAAGTATTAAAAGTATTTGAGTGTTTGAGTGTTTGAAGTATTAGAGGTATTCGTAAGTTTTTGTATTCGTGAAATAATAAATATTGAAAAGCCGTCCGTAATTCGGGAAATTACGAGATATTTATAGGGAACAAGTCAACTTGCGCTCCACATAAGCCTTGCGCCAGGTGCAAGCCTACGTGGCAGGCGCAGTGCCACGCGTCAGGCGCACATTGGTGTGTCTGACGCAGTCAGCCCAATCAGAGATGCACATGTGCAAACGCGTTTTGAAAAGATAGAAAAGTATGCATGTTGCGTCTCACACAAGACTTTCGTCTGACGCAGGACTCTGTGTGAGTCACAAAATCTACGTGTCAGGCGCTCATTGGCTCACCTGACGCGATATGGCCAATGTGCTGGACGCACATGGCGCGCTGAGCGCGGCCCCCTCGTCCGGCGCATATTCTAGAATATTCGAGCATATTCCATTGCGCATCTTTCGAAGATACTTTTTTATCCCTAAAATTCCGGAGATGGAATTTTACGGATTAAAAATCTGATTTATTTATCAAAGATAATAAAATATTTATGAAAAATATCCATTAAAATAATAAATATTTGATTGGGTTTTTAAAATGGATTTAAAATATTTTATGGGCTTGAAATACAATTAATCATCATGAACAATTAATTGGGCTTTAGAATATCATTTCGAAACACATTTTAGAATGGTTCTTTAGATTGCTCTTCCGTTGAGTCGCGCCAACTAATGTCGCAGTATGTTTCATCATTGGATCCTTAAATGGGGAGACACGATTATGTGTCTACAAATATCATATACTAAAATTGACTAATATACATGAAATAAGAAATGGCAAGCAATGAAGAATATAAGAGACAAATTGTGTTATATTTTTATGGATCAATGAAGATAGAAATTGATCGTCAAGTGCTTTTGTGCTACTTAATTAAGGTTCAATTTCGGAACAAGAACATTTGACTAATTTTGGAGATTTGATCATTTAATCTAACCTCTTTTTTTTTCCTAGGGGAGTATTTTTTCTATATATGTTTAATGATGCTTAGGATCTTATTATTGATATGATTCCAGAAGCTTTTTAAGAGCCTTTTTGTTTGAGAAATAACACTAAAACAACAAGGGTCACAAGATGAACAATCTTCTAGGCGTGATGCACTTTCCCAAAAGTAATATTCCGACCTTATTCGTATAGCACAGATTTCATGGAATTCACCTTCGAGATACAAAGAAGAAAACAATAGTGGTCACGCTAACTATGAACACTATCAATTGGAAATGAGTTTGTGAGATTTGTAATGAAGAATAATTTCAGTTTTGATCTTGAAAGGTGAGAGAAAATATGAAAGAGATAGTTTATTTTCATAACCATCATCATATGAGACTAGTCATATATATACTTCCTCCGTTCCAAAATAAGTGAAACACTTGTCTCAAAAAGCTCTCACATAAATGAGAGAAGTGTTTCATTTATTTTGGAACGGAAGAAGCATATATTATGCTATATCGCTCGTAAAACACCGAAACAATACTTTGCATAACCGTCAGAATCACGCGAAACAACGCGACACAACACGAGACGGAAGCAGGTCGCAGGGTGCTACCACCGTCGAGGGGTGCGACTTGCCCAGTGCTGCCCGTCGCGGGGTGCGACACTGGTCACGGGGTGCGACCAGTTTCTGACTCTCCAAACAAAACTCCTGTAGGCGTGAGCTTTTGGGTCGCGAGGTGCGATAGATACTCTTCACGAGGTGCGACGCACTTAAAACTCATAGTTTCCTTTGCGATAATACATCACAACTTGTGATTAGATTAATGAAGCGTTACACACATATAGTATATAATATATCATATGTTTGTTTAAGTTACGACACCCTTACCAAACACTCAAACAACCATATCATGATGCAAACCTTCATTATACTCTAAATCTCCAACACTTTTTTGATCAAGTTTCTTTCTTGTGTCATTTTGCTAATGTCTAGTGTAAAGTCATATATGTATAAAAGAAAATAAGTTATACAAATATACAACTATGAAAATTAGCCGTTATTATTAGCTATTATGTTGTAGTTAGACGTTCCACTAGTCATTAATATAAGTGTTAGTAATTGTTGCAGTCTATGTAATAAGATATTTTATAAGAGAAGGCCATAAAAGCTTATTGCAACTATCTTTTTATACTTAAAGCTTAATAGATAAAAGCGGCTAGGAAGATGAGTATAGAGACAAAATCTAGATCAATAGTTTTTAAATAATTAGATATAGAAGTATATACTTGCTAGGTGTATAGATGTTCTCTCTTTCTCTTGGAGTCCGTTCTAGATGATTCACTTTAGTTGAGAAAAGGTCGTAAATGGTTTTTTTTTTTTGGAAATATACCTCGCTCATCTTATCTATAAAAAAGTAGAACTTTATTATTGTAATTTTTTTTCATTATTTGGTCGTGTTTATGCCTGTTTTAAATTATGGCTTTAGTGGATCATATTACTGAAAAGTTCAAGCTAAGAAGTACTAACTTTTGTAGCAAAAGCCAAACTGGAAAGTGTGAGATAAAGCTAAGAATTAAAGCCTAGAAGTCCAACTTCCACTGATCACTCCATAATTGCATACTTTGAAATCATTCTCATAATTGATTAACCAAATATGGATTACAATGCGTGAACAATCAACTCTACGTACAGAATAACTATAATATGACATCCAAAAGCCTTAATATTCAGCAAAATTGAATATCATTTTGCATACTTTAACTACTGAAAATAAAGGGAAATAAACTACGATAAATGGCCTTTAGCGGGTGCCAAACATTAGGCACCACAGCAACTCCAAGCCACATATTGGCCAACGACCTTTCCCTATCAATTGCTCTCACTTCCCTCACAATATATAAATACACTCTTTTTTTCTTGTTTCTAGCAATTTTACACTCTTCATATTAATTCATAATTTATACTAAAATTTAGACATATTTAAAATTGACGACCCTCAAAAGTTTGACCAAATTGCCAACCAGCAGGAACAACATTGTTACTAATAACTGTCCTTCCATCACTAGCAGTAACTTTGAAAGAGAGGCTTTGCCCATTGAGGTACGAATTGCTTTGCCAGTTTTGACCCCAGTTCCTCGACATCGCTTGCCACCCAGTCCTCGAACCTTTGATCGATGCCGAGTGGACGTCACCGGCACCGGCAACGTTGGTGATAAGCACCAAGTTGAAGTAGGAGTGCCCGTTAATTGTGAACCTTATTCCTCCTTTTCTTACACAAGGTATCCTGCCAATATACCAAAAACATAACGCTTTAGATTACTAGTACTACTAAGAAAGTAATTTAAGATTTCGGTGACTTGTGGAAAGGCATTAATGCATTAAAAAATAAAATCTATTACTTTCACCTAAATATTATTGAAGTTATTTAAATGCAACTTCTATGAATTAATCTGAATTTATTGATATTACTTATTATAACTTTTTTTCCGTCAAAACATTATTTTTAAAGTGAAAGAAACAAACAATTGTTTAAAAGTGAAGGGAACGCATCTTAACATATTGTAGAAATATTTGTTTAAGGACAATATCGACCTTTCATTCCCTGTTAAGCTAGTAGGCTAAGATAGTTACAACTTCTAACCAAGTTCACTTTTTAGGGTATGTTTACTATTTGTCGGGTGACCTAACAAAATAAGGTAAACATTATGTGTCATTTTTGAAAGCATGTTAAAATTTTCTAGTTTGACTGTTTGGTATGGAATACTTCTATAAACTACGAAAACTAGCAATAAGTGTTACCTTCTAAAGGAAACAGGGACAATTCCAGCACGGTACTGAGCAATCTTCAAGAAAGAAGGCTCGGCCAAATCAAAGTGTTGAAGAGGAGGGTTGCACCACCCACCATTGTTGTTAGGTAAAGCAGGGTTTGGTGGGCAAAAATTGGTAGCAGTGACAATTATGCTCCCTCTTAAGCACCATCTTGGGTCGTCATTGCATTTGAGTTCATAACAAGCTCCACAACTCAACCCATTGTTGAACAAAGCAGTGCTTAGCGCTGCTGTGCTAGTCCCGTACCCTTGGCTGTACAAATTTCCGTACCCACACGCTCCGCCTGCATTTTTTAGCCACCATATATCATTATTAAGATCACGATAATTCATACATCCTCTGTTTTAAAATAATTGTTATCATAATGATACACGAAGAATGTGATAATTAAAATCGAATGCTCGATAATAGTACATTACCCTCTGTCTCATAATAATTTCTCATTATTAATGATATAATTAAAGTTATTGATACACAATGTCATTTTCAAACTGGAAAATTTCATTAGGGACATTTGATATTAAATTTAAAATAATGTTAAATATTTAAGGCCTGGACACAAATGAGTACGTGTTGAAAGTCATAAGCTTTGCAATTTTGGTATGACATGTGATATGCATTACGTATTTGGCTTTAGTGTGAACTTACCCATTGTGCCAGAGGCATCACCTCCACCGTAAAATGTGGCATGAGCGTTTGTCCACCCACCACCATATCCGGCGGCGCTACGAAGGCATAGATTGATCACAATGAGAAGCAAAGCAATAGAGAATACAGGAATAGTTGCCATTGTTGTTATAGAGGAAATTGAGGGACAAAAGAAGGTAGCATAAACTAAAGAGTGAAGTAACAATTTCTAAGTGATGCTTGTGATTGTTGTTGTTTAAATTGAGAGAAGGTGGGATAAGATAAGTAGTTGCTTATATAGAGAAAGGCAGGCTACAAAGTGTGGTCAGGAGAGTAGTAATGCAATTGTCTACCTAGAAAATGACAAGTTATTTTAGCCTGCTACTGCTCAACTTGAGGAACTATGCTGAAATATTAATTTCAACTAAATCAAATCAATATAAATCTATATATGAATCACCATGTTCTTTGCTTTTTCTTTTTAATGGTTATATATTTGGACGGTTGTAGATACTATCCTCTAAAAGACTAAGAGGAGGCTGGTAACTTCTAAACATAGATAAAAAAAAATGCCTTATATAATATGCATAAAAAACTTTTGACTAATTCCTGAATTGTACATTGATTTCTTTCATCAGAAATAGAATAACAATAAAATTAAATATGAACAAACATGAATTTATCTTGTTTGAAGAAAATCTGTATGATCATTCAAGTATGACAAAATTCAAATTGAGACTTGTTTACCACTTGTCCAATGACCTCCTTCATTCTTTATGGTATTGAATTGAGTTTAATTTGCCTCTGACTTATAGCTTATAAAGAGGTTTAATTATAGTTGTTTCTAGTTCCAAATTTTGATGATGAATTAATTTGTTCAGAAAATGTACAAATGTTAGTTGTCTATAATTCTAAATATTGTATATCAAATAAGAAATGTTGTATATAAAGATTTACCATATTATATAACTAATACTAGATGAAATTGATATATGATTTTAACTTATAGATGATATTGATATCTAATTTTCATATAAAACTTTTATGATTCTGTATACATTTCAATTTATAACATTTGTGACTAAATATATAACAAGTCAATAACTAATTGTCGTGAATAAATTTTCATTCCAAACGTTTTGAAATTAGGATTTTCCCCTTTAATTCTGTAGCCCATATCTTATAGGATGTCTCTAAAGGCAAAAAAAAAAAAAAAGCATGAAAAGGTAGGTGATGTTTTCTGTTTTACTATAACGCAGTAGATAATCTAATTAAATAAATTTTGGTTAAGAAGGACAATATTGTTTGCGCATGAGTTGTCCTTATTGAACTACCAACTGTTTAAGCCATTGGACCCCCACCTGCACATGGTGTTTCTCAACCGTCTACTTTTCAATTTCTTGTTATTTATGTAACTTTTTTTATTCCGTGGTTCCTTTTTCTTCTTCTCTTTTCTTTTTCATCGTAATAAAATTTGTTTCTATTCTACTGCTAGGCTGCTTGCAGTGTTCATTTACCAACTCAAACTAGATATTACAGCGACACAGCCTACCAAATACCAATCTTACCATTACAATTTTTGTTGACGTCGTAAAAATTTACTTTAATTGAAAATGGAATTACAGGCTACAAAGGAATATCCAAATGATAAACAGCAATTAAACGAACACTAAAATGAGCTTAACTAGCTCTTTGTTAACCGTATAACCCAAATGTGAGTTAGAATAAAGTTGTCCCACATTGAAGAATTAGAGAGAGAAATACTAAAATATAGATTGGTGGGTTACTCTATCCATTACCAATTGGTTTTAAGATGGAATGAAGATGGGTAATAAGAACAAATAGCTTTAACCAAAAAAAAAAAAAGGAACAAATAGCTACCACTCCCTACCCTCTAGCCCTCTAATAAACCTTAAAGGAGGGTTGGCAAATATAAAGAAGGAAAAGCTTATGTGTTATATCAATGTGGGACATTGTCCTTGTTCTTTTGAAGCAACATATTTGGAGGTTTTTTATAAAGAGACATACTTGGAGTTTAATATCGAAGAAAAGGAAGAAGGTATTGTAAGTCCAACAATATATTAAGGGCTCTTGAACCACAAATCGCTCAAAAACCTCAAGTACTCTATTACCTCAAAGTAAACTGATCCCTTAAAGATTAAAACTTATGGGAAAAGTGAAAGCCTTTTCATCTCACGCCAATACAAATATATATACTTTTTCATCCAAAAATAATTAAATGCAACGGTTTGATTTTTGCACAAAAACTAACCCAACGTAGTATTGTTTGCTTAAAAAAATGAAAGTAGTTTTGTAGTATTTTATTGCTCCCTACATGTCCCTACGTGTATTTACCCCGTTGACTTTAGATTTTGCATTTATTCGTTGAAAAAAAAAATGATATTTTAGAATCATTAAATGTGAAATAAAATGATATTTTAAATGTGTTAGATTCTGCGAGAATACAAAGTTAGGTACTTTGCCAATTTTAGCCACTCAAGAGTTTTTATTTCGGAAATTTGGGCTCTTAGAAATTGGGGGTTCTTTTTTATTGAGTTTTTTTATTAGGACTTCCAATCAAATGAAATTATGCTTAGTTAGGTATATGTGGAGTACAATTCTATTCTTTTTAAATGTAATGGAGGAGGATAACATTGCGTTGTAGAGAAGAAAACTAAATCAAAACTTTATTTTAGCTCAACAACCATACAATCAGGCACATTCAGTCCTATCTAGAAGCCTTAATTTCACAAAAGCCCCAAATTTACAAAAACTCCAGTCTACTTAAAGCTCTATTCCACAAAATTGAAGCAATAATCTTACCTAGATTGGTTTAAAATAAATTTGGTTTATAATCTTTTCCTGAAATGCAACTAAAATTCCCCACAAATACACAATTAAGGTTTTAGTGATTGTTTGAAAATAATTTGGAGAAATAGTGTTAGAAAAAGGAAAAATGAGGTTGAAAGAAGAACAATCGAGGGAGAGTTACAAGCAAAGGGGGAAAACGCAGATGTGGACCCTACTTAACGGATAATTGGACGAAAACTAGCAAAACATATAATTTCGAAATAAGGAAAATGTTGGAGTTTATAGTAGAAACTCTAAGTTTGTTTCAAAAGAACATGAAGAGTCCCTTTTATCTTTTGTCCCATATTGAAAGAATAGAAGGGAAGAGTAAAGGTTTATAACCATTACTCTTCCTTTACCCTTTGAGTTGAGTAGCAATGAGGCTTTTAGTGGGTATGTGGTGATGTGTGGTTGCCACACGCGCGTCGCCGCCCGCCAGGGCCATGGGCCTTGGGCTTTGGACTTGCTATAAATATTGCGAACTCAACACTTACAAATCCTGTGAATTACAATCTCTCAACAACTTTAACTAGAAACCTAAGAGTCTTTTATAATCTCCCTCCATATTTGATTAGCATACAAAATAATGATCTCAAGCCCCGTTTATATGGAGGTCAGAATTTTAGCCTTAGTAGATTTAGCATCGTACAAGATTCAATCCAACCATAATTAGGATTTTTTTTAGCCAATTATCTCTTTCTCTTTAAAAACCCAAGTTTTCTTTTTTCATTTAGGGGCTACCACCACTTTTTTAGACGATCATAAGCCCTGTTTGTGAATTACAATCTCTCAACAACTTTAACTAGAAACCTAAGAGTCTTTTATAATCTCCCTCCATATTTGATTAGCATACAAAATAATGATCTCAAGCCCCGTTTATATGGAGGTCAGAATTTTAGCCTTAGTAGATTTAGCATCGTACAAGATTCAATCCAACCATAATTAGGATTTTTTTTAGCCAATTATCTCTTTCTCTTTAAAAACCCAAGTTTTCTTTTTTCATTTAGGGGCTACCACCACTTTTTTAGACGATCATAAGCCCTGTTTGTTCTCTTAATTGTTTGTTTCTAAGTTTTCGTTTCCAATAAATCTTCAGTCTGTCACTGTTATATCTACCCATATGTTGGGTTTTATTTCTCTCCTTGTGAGAGTTTTGGGACTTTGCTTTTGGTGTTTTATTTTCTCTTACAGTTTGGTTTTGTTAATGAAAATTTTGTATTTGACTGGAATCTGGAAATTTTTTGGACCGGAACCGGTCTGGACTAGAACTTTTCCGGTCCAGTCCGGTTTTGGACCTGTTGGACCGGAATTTATATTTTTTTAAAAAAACTTTTGTATTTGATTTAAAGATATTTATAAATTAAATACATTAAAATTTAATAATTTTAATAACAATAATCTTCTAGCTAATAACTAGCTCCTGGGTTTTGGAAAGAAAATTTATACTAACGGTGTGCTTGCAGCCGAGATTTTGGCTATTATGGAGGCCTTGATAATTGTGGAGGCTAATCACTATTATAGAGCTATTATTTATTCTGATTGCCAAGGAGCGGTGGATCTTGTTTTGCAAAAAGTATTTTCTGATGCCCATTCGAATATGATCAATACTTACAGGCTGTGGCATAGAAAATTCCCGATATAACACCCCAGGGGCCCACTAGCAGATATCTACTAGTGGGTTCCTGAACACCTGGGGTGTTACAGATGGTATCAGAGTCTGGGCCCATTCCGGTGTCCTGTAGTGCCTACGGGGACGCAGGCTCTTTAAAAGAAGGGAGAAGGTGCCTAAGATCTTGGCTATCCCACATCGAAAGTTGAGGAGAACGAAGCCTTCTTTATATAGAGGTGGACACCTCAACCAAGTAAAGACATTTTGGGTAGGACTTCGGTTCTGCACCAAAGCAAATCCTTACGGGCTAGGCCCAAAGAGGACAATATCTGCTAGTGGGCCCCTGGGGTGTTACACCCGGAGAGTCAGATTAAGCATTGTAGTAGAAGTTTCAACAAAGCGGTGTACGTTGTAGCTAAGGCCTGTAGGTCTTCGGATATGGATCATGTTGTAACTAGGATGTTCCCCTCCCCCCCTAGTTATTGTTACCAACATTTATCCTCGGATTGTAATATGTTAAACGCTTAATTTTTTTAATGCATCCTCTTCTACCAAAAAACAAATAAAATTTCTTCTAGCTAATAAATAGTAGGTTTTTTAACTTTCTACCTTTTTAAACTGTTGTTAACATATAAACTTTTTTTTACTACAAAAAATAGAAATTCCGGTCCACCGGGCCGGACCGAAAACCCATAATTGGGATTTTCTGTGGACCGGGGATCGGACCGGAATATTCGGTCTGGTCCGGTCCAGATCTGGTCGACCCTGTTCTTTGCACAGCCTACCTACACCATAAGATATAGCAAGTCAGCACTGTTAATTAAATATTTAACTTCCATTATTTATAACTATTCTATTAGTTTTAGTTAAATTATTTATAACGAAAACACTATAACTCCATTTCAGGTTTGTTTGATGAGAATAATGTGTGGAGAGAAAATGCAGAGGACTTAACAAAAAAGTGTCATCCTACTTTGGAGCCCTATTTTCTTCTGAGAGTCCAACTGATTTTGAGCAGGCGTTGGAGGGCTTAGGCACGTTGGTCACAGAGGAGATGAACACAATGCTGATAGCAGAACCTACAGATGAAGAGATTAAAACGACCTTGTTTCAGATGCATCCAAATAAGCGTCGGCACCTGACGGTATGCATGCTTTGTTTTTTCAGAATTTTTGACATGTTGTGGGGAAATGATATACTTCCTCCATTCTAAAATAAATGAAACACTTACCATTTTAGACCGTTTTAAAATAAATGAAATATTATTTTATTTGGTATTCACTTCTCTCTATCTCTCTATCTCTCTCCTCATCACATGGGTCCCTCTTTTTCTTTCTCTTTATCTCTCTCCTCTCATAAATCCTCTTGCCAAGGCCCTACGTTTTATATAAAACAGAACGGAGGAAGTAATATCTTTTATGAAGCATTGATGGAGGGGGGAGGTGGGTCTGGAGGAAATTAATAAAACTTGTGTGGTGTCAATTCCTAAATGTGCGCATCCAAAGCGTATAACAGAATTTAGACCCATAAGTTGTTGTAATGTGTTGTACAAGATTATTTCAAAGACTACGGCTAATAAATTAAAACCATTATTAGGTGATATTATCTCTGCAAATCAAAGTGCTTTTGTTCCGAAGAGATTAATCACTGACAATGCTCTTATAGCCTTTGAAATATTTCACTCTATGAAGCGAAAAAAGGAAGGAAAAGAAGGTCCAATTGCTCTGAAACTTGACATGAAAAAAGCATATGATAGAGTGGAGTTTTTTTAAAGAAGGTGATGTATAGATTGGGTTTTTGTGATGTGTGGATTGAAAAGATTATGTACTGCCTTGCCAGTGTCTCGTTTGCTTTCAAAATAAACAGAAAAGTTTATGGTTCCGTTATTCCATCAAGAGGGCTACGTCAAGGTGACCCTATATCCCCGTACTTATTTCTTATGGTTGCTGATGCTTTCTCTGCTCAGGAGAAACGTATCCATGGAGCGAAAATCTGTAACGGTGCTTGTAGGCGTGTTTTTATTTCACCTACGCGGGATGAGCGTATATTTGTATTTGACTACCCCATTGTAAATGTTTTGTATTGAAAATCGTTTTGAAGTCGCCAACAAGTCTTTAAAGGAAGACTCATAAACCTAATTGGATATGAGAAATTGTAGGGACAAATTAGGGACTTATCCAATGTATATTTCCCCATCCTGACTCCATAGATGGTTAAAATGAACCAAAGATTGAGTTCAGGGGTGAGGGTACGAACGCAGTCACAATGAACCACATCCGCCCATTGCTGGCCTCTACTAAATGTCGATTCATGTCAATTTTTATCCAGAAGAATAACCAAATAATGTTTTAAGCACCGTAAAAATATTTAGCCTAAGTTGGTTCAGGAAACACATAAAAAAACTATTTTTTTTAGTGATATGTTATTATGCAATCAATATTACAAGGAACCTAGCAGGCTGTCCAAATTAATCTGATTAATATTATAACAGTTCTTTAGGTCTTGATTAACAATTATAACATGTGGGTGATAAAAATATTAAATCATGCATAGAATAATCAGGCAAACATATAATATAAATAGACATGAATAATAATAATATGAATATAAAATATAGAAAAGGGATTAGAATATATACAGTAGAACGATTTTATATCAAAGATCTACATCATGAAATAAATGGTTAGTAACTTCAATATAAAAAATAGGAATTCATTTAAGGACCCTCAGGATTATAACGTGGCTTCGCTCTGCGAGATTGACAACCTTCGAGACGACCAATCGTGAAGCCTGAAAGTATGAATGTCTGAAAGATTTGAATGTATGTATGAAAATATGTGTTTGTATGTTTGTAGATTTGAAAAGTATGGAGTTTTGTAGAGAAGTTCATAAATATATTCGTAGAGTTCGAAGTGTTAATTGTGAAAAACCGTTCTGAAATCTGTACGGAAATCAGATGTATTTATAGGAAAACGAAACTGCACATCACGCGCCAGCTGCGCCTGGCGCAGGCTGACGTCTCACGTGTAAATCTACGTGTCATGCGCAGATTGGCACGCCAAACGCGACATTCCCAGCAGAAAGCGTACACGTGGTACGCGCTTTGAAAAAGATAAGAAAGAAAGAGATGCGTCTCACACAGAGAAGTGCGCTTGGTGCAGGACTCTATGTAAGTCACAAGTCTACGTGACAGTCTTGTGCGCTTAGCGCACGCGTACGTGGCAGGACACGTGCGCTCGGCGCACGTCTGTGCGCTCAGCACATTCTGGTGCGCTCAGTGCAACACCTTGCTTTTGACACATTTTAACAGCTTTTTGATAAAAACGTGTTTTAAAGATTTTCTTTTATCTTTTAAGTTCGGAAATCCGATTTTACGGGATAAAATCCGATTTTAATTATAAAAAATATCTTTGAAAATATTTATTTTATTTAAATAAAGAAAATTAATTGGGCTTTTCAATGGATTGGGCTCAAAATACAATCAATTATCATGAAAAATTAATTGGGCTTTAAAATAGGATTTTAACACTTTTCGAAATAATTTTGGGATGACTTTTCAGACTGCTCTGCCGTTGGGTCGGACCAATTAAGACTGCGATATGTGTCATCATTGGGCCCTTAAATGATGAGACACGATTATGTGTCTACAGAAGTCCCCACTTTGACTGAGGTTTAGGAAACCGAAAGTCAAAATATTCGGTGTCGGGACGAAGAACAATTCTAATCGCTCTGCAATTTAGAACTGATCTATATACGCGGCCTCTGCAAAACAAAGTTACTATACAGGACAATAACTACAAGCAATCTGATTATCTACAGAAGAAGATGTTAGCAGATAGGTGCAAACAACTCAGACAAAGCACATAATGATTCAATAATGCAAACTTAGACTCTCTAAGGATGCATAAGACGCTATGCAAGGATTAAGGTTATGCAAAGCTAAGGAAGTTGACACATCATGCAAGGTCAGGGGTATGCAAGACTAGGATGTATGAAATGCAATGCAAGGTCAGGGTTTTGCAAGGCTAGAAGATCTGGATACGTAGAATGATAGAATGATTAGAAATAGATTGAATGATTAGAGAGATTTTTGAAAACTGTTTTTAGTAAATAATAGGGGTCCGTAAACGAGGTCCGTAGATTACAACTTTTAGGGAGTTTAATTTGGAGGAACCACCACATATATATGAAGCCCCCACTTTGGGTGAGCTTGTCTTGAATTAGGCTTGAGCCTTGATTGAAATGTAGTTGATCTGTCTTGAACATTCAGAGTTTTCACTGGGGATTCTTCATTGGGAAGCTGATACAGGCAAAGTCAAATATCGCCAGAAACCATGTAATTGTCGAAGAGTCCTTTAGGGACAAGGAGAGCTTGGATTAAAAAATTAAAAGGTTAAAATTTGTGACTCAAATAAATGTAGGTGGAAATAGGCTTTAACGAGGCTAGATTCAGACTCGAGTCTATGTCGGGATCTAGAAAGAGTATGCTCCTGAACTCTGGAAAATCAAATCATTAGACCTTGATTAATTTATTTTATTGAAGCGGTCGGACCTCGAGATGAGGATTCCTACGTATCCTTGCGGAATCAGACCATTCGTAGTTCTTGATCTGATTTCTTTTTTTTTTATTTCTTTTTTGTGCCCGAACTTTTGCCTAGACCGCCCTTTCGGGTTTTCAACCTAGCGGACTTGGACATATCTTGAAAGAAGGAGTTAGGGTTGATGAAAGGTTAGAAGAATTTAAGGCTTGAGGTTAAGGTTTTGATGAAGGTTTAATTGGTTTGGCGAATGGAGGATCATGGATTTGGATTATATAGGTTTTAAGGTTTTGATGGATTGAAGGATTTGAATGAGGGGTAGAACTTGTGTGCAAGCCCCCTAGCTTGACTTTTATTTCTTTGCCTTTGGCTTTTTCTCTTTGCATTTTTTTTCTTTTTGTCCTGTGCGTTTCTTTTGCTTTTGCTTTTTTTTCGCACTTTGATTTTTTTTTTTTACCTTTTGTTTTTGCCTGGCATTGATATATTTTGATATAGTAAGGCTTGCACACAAGCTATTGGTTTAGGATAGTGGAAGGTTTGAAGGTTGTTTGTGGAGCTTTGATTTTGAAAGGCTATTTCGCTAATGATGGTTTATGGATGATGGAGGGAGAGGGGAATAACTCCTGATCCAAAGTATGTCCATTTTTTCATTTTTTATTTTTTTTTATTTTTATTAGTCAAGATCATTAGGTGATTTAAGTTTCATCATTGAATTAGAAGCATAAATAAAATGATGGAAGGCCAATGAAAAATAAAATGAAATAAAAATGGAGGCACTCGATGGGAAAGGACAGAATTGGCTTAGGGTAAAGACTCTCTGACTCATCCTAGGAAACCAGAAATAAAAGACTAAGCTTCGAATTGTTGATACACTGCCTAAGGGTGGTTGATGATGCTGATTCTCGTTGCAGCGAGTATTAGAAGTTTGTTGTCATCGACCATGTTTAGCAGCGCATTTATCGGATCCAACACTAGATGTCAGATGTTCATTATTCTGTTGGAATTCGCAGTAGAAGTATAGGTTGTATCTTTTAATTTTCTATAAGCTGCAGGGTTCGGACTAGACCCTATGGAAGTGATCGTGCCTCTAATATGAAGGCGGTAAACCCTATGGAAGTGATCGCGCCTCTATTGTGAAGACGGTCAAAAGTAATCTTCATGACTCTATATGAAGTCGGGGTGGTGATGTTGCGATTGATGAGCTTTAGAGTAAGCTCACATTTTGTCCTCCTTTAGGCATTCCTAAATTGTAATCTTTCGACCGGTCATGAACAGAATCGAGTGGATTTTGCTTGTAAGTTTTTAGAAATGATTTTCGAAATGAGAAATGGAAATGAGAAATGAGAATGGGAAATGGAAGAATGGGAAATGAAAATGAAAATGGAAATGGGAAATGGAAAGAAATGGGTATGATTATGGACTAGTATGAGCTTAACCAAGAGGGAGACATGGGCCTAACTATATGCAAATGTAGACATGGACTGGACTGGACAATGCAAGCAGACTGAATGATTGAACTTAGCTGAGTACTAGACTTTGAACTTACAATAAGCAGACTAGACTCGAAGCATGGTAGACAATAAAGGTGGCTAGACTTAGGGGATGAACTTTTATAGTCCGAAGACTTGACTTTTATAGTCCGAAGACTCGACTTTTATAGTCCGAATACTTGACTTTTATAATCTGAAGACTGACTAAGGTTTACACTAGACCTAGGGAAATTTAATAGTCCTAATACTCAACTTTTATAGTCTGAAGACTGACTAGGGTTTACATATAATGCAAACTAGACCTAGAGAAATTTTATAGTCCTAAGACTGAACTTTTATAGTCCGAAGACTGACTAGGGTTTACATATAATGAAAACTACACCTAGGGAAATTTATAGTCCTAAGACTAGCCTTTATAGTCCGAAGACTGACTAAGGTTTACATATAATGCAAACTAGACCTAGGAAAATTTTATAGTCCGAAAACTAACTTTTACAGTCCGAAGACTAACTAGGGTTTACATATAATGCAAACTAGACCTAGAGAAATTTTATAGTCCGAAGACTGACCTTTATAGTCCGAAGACTGACTAGGGTTTACATATAATGCAAACTAGACCTATGGAAATTTTATAGTCCTAAGACTGACCTTTATAGTCCGAAGACTGAATAGGGTTTACATATAATGCAAACTAGACCTAGGGAAATTTTATAGTCCGAAGACTGACCTTTATAGTCCGAAAACTGACTAGGGTTTACATATAATGCAAACTAGACCTAGGAAAATTTTATAGTCCGAGGACTGACTAGGGTTTACATATAATACAAACTAGACCTAGGAAAATTTTATATTCTTAAGACTGACCTTTATAGTCCGAAGACTGACTAGGGTTTACATATAATGCAAACTAGACCTAGAAAAATTTTATAGTCCTAAGACTGACAAGGGTTTACATATAATGCAAACTAGACCTAGGGAAATTTTATAATCCGAAGACTGACTAGGGTTTACATATAATGCATACTAGACCTAGGGAAATTTTATAGTCTTAAAACTGACCTTTATAGTCCGAAGACTGACTAGGGTTTACATATAATGCAAACTAGACCTAGGACAATTTTATAGTTCGAAAATTGACTTTTATAGTTCGAAGACTGACTAGGGTTTACTTATAATGCAAACTAGACCTAGGAAAATTTTATAGTCCAAAGACTGACTTTTATAGTCCGGAGACTAACTAGGATTTACATATAATGCAAACTAGACCTTGATAAATTCTATAGCCCTAAAACTAACCTTTATAGTTCGAAGACTGATTAGGTTTACATATAATGAAAACTAGACCTAGGGAAATTTTATAGTCCGAATACTGACTTTTATAGTCCAAAGACTGACTAGGGTTTACATATAATGCAAACTAGACTTAGGGAATGAAATGGGCCTAAATGGACCTAAGATTTGGATTGGACTAGACTTAGACTTAGATTGGAATGGATTAGGAATAGACTTGGACTATACTTCACATAAAGATGCAAATGGGCCTAGATTTTGACATGAACTAGACTTATATGGGCCTAAGATCGACTCTAATGCTAGTGAATGTATGGACTCAAATTGGACGGGCCTAGGATGAATGCAAGATGGACTCTAATGCACATCGGCCTAGCATGAATGCAAGTGAATCGGAACGATTGGATTGGATTGAAGGTGTTTGGACTGGGCTCAGAATTTTCGAAATTCATTTTTGAAAGGAACACCTTGTTTTTATCTTTTATTACGAAAAGATGATGGATTGATTTGAAAATGTTTTTTTAAATGTCTTGTATGATAATGATGATTAGTAAATGCTTTTTGAATAGAATTGACATGGGTGTAGGATTGATTTTGAAAAATATAAGTTTTTGAAATTGATTGAATATGGTAAGGTAGGATTGATAGGGAAGATTAGTTGGGTAGCTGGGAGAAGGTAGACATGCATGACAATTCTAACTCTACCATTACCACTTTTATAGATGCACTTTTTTAGGACAGACTCGACCTTGCATGAAAAGACTAATTTTTGATATTTGATTTAGGTGAGACCCTTAGAATGACAATGTTTTTAGACGAATGCAGACGGACCGAACATAGGATCGACCACCACGATGACTAAATCGATGAAAATCATGCGATGCACAGACTCCGTGCCACACAACATTGCTGCGCGTGGTGCATAATCGTGCGTCTGGCGAGGGAGTGGTGCGCCAGCGCACTACTCCCCCAACATGTTTTTCGGGGATTTAGGCGAGGTTTTGGCCAATTGACGATCTTTTATTTGTTTTTTTCAGATACAATTTTAGGTACGACGCATAACAATGACAATTTGACAAGTTTATAACAGGCAAAATTGCAATCACAGGCAAATGTCATGTAACATGGATGCAAAAGTTCCAACCTAAAGTCCAGTTCTATGTTTGAAACTATGGTCAGGTTTAGGTTAAGTCTGAAAAGGGTCCATGACTAAGAGATTGATCCCACGCTTCGTACCTTTGCTTAAAAAGGTGGCCACGTGTAAGACGCACTCCACTTCTCAAGTCAGGAACAAGAGAACAATGCCATGGTTGGGTAGGTTTGCTTATGACTAAGATCCAACACTATCGTCAGGAAGGTTTTTGGAAGGACAAAGCGCAAACCCCCCCGGGGGTGACCTCACACATAGAACATATGCTAATGAGGCAAGGTAGATTGTCTTATAGTGGCTGAAAAATAGCCATGCATATGCAAAATTGCAATGTCATTCTAATGCATAAAAAGAGTATGAATCGTATTTTTCGAGTTTCACCTACTCATTTAAAAAAATATTTTTTTTAAAATCCGCCCTAGTGAAATTGTAGGCGTGTTTTATTTTGCCTACTGGGGATGAGCTCGTATTTGTATTTGACTACCCCATTGTAAAGGTTTTGTATTGCAAATCGTTTTGAAGTCGCCAACGAGTCTTTAAGGGAAGACTCATAAACCTAATTGGATATGGGAAATCGTAGGGACAAATTAGGGACTTATCCAATATAGATTTTCCCGTCCTGACTCCATAGATGGTCAAAATGAACCAAAGATTGAGTTCGGGGGTGAGGTTACGAACACGGTCATAATGAACCACATCCGCCCATTGCTGGCCTCTAATAAATATCAATTCATGTCAATTTTTATGCAGATGAATAACCAAATAATGTTTTAAGCACCGTAAATATATTTAGTCTAAGTTGGTTCAGGAAACACATAAAAAGACTATTTTTTTAGTGATATGTTATTATGCAATCAATATTACAAGGAACCTAACAGGTTGTCCAAATTAATCTAATTAATATTATAACAGTTCTTTAGGTCTTGATTAACAATAATAACATGTGGGTGATAAAAACAATAAATCATGCATAGAATAATCAGGCAAACATATAATATGCATAGATATGAATAATAATAATATGAATATAAAATAAAGTATAGATAAGGGATTAGAATATACAGAAGAACTATTTTATATCAAAGATCTATATCATGAAATAAATGGCCAGTAACTTCAATGTAAAAAATAGGAATTTATTTAAGGACCCTCAGGATTACATCGTGGATTGGGTCTGCGAGATTGACAACCTTCGGGACGAGCAATCGTGAAGCTTGAAAGTATGAATGTCTGAAATATTTGAATGTATGTATAAAAATATGTGTTTGTATGTTTGTAGATTTGAAAAGTATGGAGTTTTGTAGATAGGTTTTGTAGAGAGGTTCGTAAATATATTCGTAGAGTTCGAAGTGTTAATTGTGAAAACCCGTTCTGATGTATTTATAGGAGAACGGAATTGCGCTTCACGTGCCAGCTGCGCCAGGCGCAGGCTGACGTCTCACGCTCAGATCCACGTGTCAGGCGCAGATTGGCGAGCCTGACTCGACATGCCCAACAGAAAGCCTACACGTGATACACACTTTGAAAAAGATAAGAAAGAAAAAGATGCGTCTCACACAGAGAAGAGCGCTTGGCGCAGGACTCTATGTGAGTGACAAGTCTACGTGGCAGTCTTGTGCGCTTGGCGCAGGACTATGCGCTTAGCGCACGCGTACGTGGCAAGACACGTGCGCTCGGCGCGCATCTGTGCGCTCAGCACACGTTGGTGCGCTCAGCACACGTTGGAGCGCTCAGCGCACCGGCTTGCTTTTGACACGTATTGACAGCTTTTTGATCAAAACGCGTTTTAAAGATTTCCTTTTATCTTTTAAGTTCAGAAATCTGATTTTACGGGATAAAATGCGATTTTAATTATAAAAAATATCTTTGAAAATATTTATTTTATTTAAATAAAAAAATTAATTATTATTAAACAATTAATTGGGCTTTTCAAATGATTGAGCTTCAAATACAATCAATTATCATGAGTAATTAATTGGGCTTTAAAATAGGATTTTAACACTTTTCGAAATAATTTTGGGATGGCTTTTCAGACTGCTCTGCCCTTGGTTCGGACCAATTAAGAACGCGGTATGTTTCATCATTGGGCCCTTAAATGGGGAGACACGATTATGTGTCTACAGTACTCCTAGAGTATCACATATTTTCTTTGCAGATGACAGTATCCTGTTTGTGAAAGCCACTGTTAAAGAATGCTCTGAAATAACTGATATTATCATTAGATACGAGAGAGCATCTGGTCAAAGTGTCAATCTTGATAAAACATATGTGGTTTTTTTTTGCAAATGTGTGGATATTAATCGAAGACAAGAAATTGTGGCTACTTTGGGTGTGAAGGAAGTTGAGAAGCATGACAAGTATTTGGGGTTACCGACTATCATTGGCAAATCAAAGAAGGTGATCTTTGCATCATTGAAAGAGAGAATTTGGAAGAAAATTCAAGGATGGAAGGAGAAACTAGTATCGATGCCCGGGAAAGAGGTTCTTATAAAAGCTGTGGTGCGGGCTATCCCAACTTACATGATGAGTATTTTCAAGATTCTGGATGGCATTATTGATGAAATTCACGGCATTTTGTCTCGATTTTGGTGGGGGTCGAATGGAATGAATAAAAAGATGCACTGGTGCTCGTGGGATAAGTTGTGTAAACCTAATGCTACGGGGGGAATGGGTTTTCGGAATCTTTATATTTTAAATCAAGTGTTGCTTGCAAAACAAATATGGAGACTCCATGTGAACCAATCTACCTTGCTGCATAAGATTATGAAAGCCCACTATTTTAGACATGATGCTGTATTAGATGCGCGGAGAGGACTAAACCCAAGCTACTCAAGGAGAAGTTTATGGGGAGCAAAATATCTTCTATTGGATGGCCTTAAATGGAGGGTGGGTGATGGAACAAGTATCAAGGTTTGGGAGGAAGCTTGGGTTGGAGGTAATATAGCAAAGCACCCGAGCCTCTATCCGATGAAGCTCAACAAAATCGGGTCACGGTAGCAGATTGTATCGCAAGCAATGGGCGTGAATGTAATGTGCAGCTTTCCGAAAAATTATTTTATGGAGGAATATTGCAAGTCCATCTTACGGGACTCCTTCACCTATGTTCTCTTAAAGGATGTGCGGTATTGGGGTTCAACAAAGGATGGGCTTTACAATGTTAAGTCGGTTATTGGTTTGGACTGCTGGGTGGTCGGGTGGAAGCGAATAATTTGAGTGAAATATGGCGCATAGTCCGGAATCTTGGAGGCCCCTCAAAACTCTCTCACTTTGTGTGGCAAGTGTGTAAGGAAAATATAACGGTGAAGGAAGAGTTGTATAGGCGCCACATAGCTCAGGATGATATTTGTTTGTGTTGTGGTGTGGAGGTGGGGAGTCATGTAATCATGTACTGTTTGAGTGTGCTGTAACGCGAGGAGTATGGGAGAGCAGCAAACACGGGATTGTGGTACTGACAGCCCCTGCTGGTTCCTTTTCTTCGAAGCTACTATGGTGGGTGAACAAGGTAGGCATGAAAGAGGTGTGCGAGATTATGACAATAGCCTGGGCTATATGGTTTTGCCGCAACAAATTCATCTATGCGAATGAAAATGTAAATGCACAAGCTATGGCTACAAGTTTTCTGCAGATGGTGGAGGATTACAGAACATATTCCAAGCACGTCTTTCCTTATGTCTCGCCCGGTGCGGGCTGAACTCATCGCCTACGTCTTTGGATACGACCTCGGGAGGGGGTGACTAAGCTCAATGTAGATGCGCATATTGTGGAGGGGAGGTATGTGAGCTTGGGTGTGGTGTTGAGGAATGCGAGTGGCTCTGTCCTAATGATGGCAACAAAGAGATTGGAAGGGAGTAGAGACTCGACTATGGCGGAAGCGGAAGCTGTATGATACGGGCTTCAAGTGGCGCAAAGATCAGGGTATGATAATGTGTGGATTGAGAGCGATGCACTCACGGTGGTTCGTTCAGTTCTTAGTGAAGCTGATGGTTTTTCTCCAATATTTCTGCTTTACGATATATTAGAAAATTGTCTAAGTCTTTCAGCTTTTTTTCGTTTCACTCATGTTAAGAGGGTCGGGAATACGGTAGCCCATTTGACGGCAAGATGGGATACAACAAATAGCGATGAACTAGTTTGTATAGTTCCAATTCCCCAAAGTATAATCACTTTGGCGGAATATGATTTGCAATAATATGTCGGCCTAATGTTTCCCCTAAAAAAATAAAAGTTAAATTATCTTGCATCTCTAACGTGTTACATAATTTTTTTAATTTAGATAATTACTTATCACAATAGTTACTGTGAGAAGCCTATTATATCTATGGATGTAAATATATATACCCTGATACAATCTCCATCTCATATTATCTGCAAATAGGTATCTAAGAAGAAGAATTTCTGAATGTGTAACTTTACACATGTATCTCTATTATATAAGCCAAGGGGGGAGCAATGGTGTCCCCCTTGGAATTTACTTAATTATCCCTCCACAACATAAATATTAGATTCCAAATTTCCACACACTTCTAATAGTTAATCAAAATCAATTTAATGCATAAACTTGCCAAAAAAAACAATCAAATCTCTATTAAACCCAATCAACTCATATAAAAGCTCAATCACATAAACTTACCAATAAAAAAGATTCATACTCAAGAGCTTACCAAACATTAATACCACAAACAATAACAAAAAATACACGACATTCTCATTACATAAACAACTCAATTCAAACTCAAAATAATTTTTCCATAACACAAACACAAACTCCAAACAAAAAAAATCAATTCTCTTCATAGATTGGAGCTTCACGACACTCTCAAAAAAAGACATTCTCAAATTTCCAGATACTTCACTGTTAATCAGGTACGCAGTTCGTTATTGAAAATAAAAGTATGTGTGAAGTTTTATGTTCAGTAAATCTTAAGAATTAATATATCTAAATTCATTTACAAAAGATTAATATTAAAAATCACTCACAACCTTTGTTAGTTTTGCATTAGCGAATTAATATATCTAGATTCATCTAAATATTAATCTTTCACATTTTAAGAGTAATCATAACTATACTACAGATGGAGTATATAATAACAAGTTTTGAAATTAGCGCACGCATCGTGTGCATATAAGACTAGTAATGAAAATTGTAGGAAAATTACCCGAGTCACTCACTTATTTCCTAATTGGAAACTTATTATATGCTATAATGATGACCTTAAATCAATTTCCAAAAAGTTATTACCTAAATTAAATGGAATAAATTAATCTAATTACAAGATTCGTGTCCTCAAGAGTGAGCACGTATGAAGAGAGATGCTTCAATCAATAATTGTCATTACTTCATTGAAATCAAGAAAGACAAAAGGAACGATGTAGTGCACTTAATTTAATGAAATTCAATCATGTTATAATATCTAATCATGTTATAGTATCAACATAGGCTGTCCATATATATAACTTATTATTTATAATTGCATAAGCCATATATATACATATCTTGATTCTAATTATATACTCTGATCAATCATAAGATCACATCTTTCTTCTAATAATTATTTTGTAAGTTCCTTTAACAAGCTTACAAAAATGTTTACAATATTTTTGTTGGGTGCAAACAAAATGTTTACTATCTAATCGTATTAGGAGTACTAACAAATTAGTAGTTCCTGTCAGAAACCGAAAACTAAAGGATGCTTTCAATTAACGTCTTAATGGCTGAAATTTTGGAGAGATGAAGGGCCTACCATGTTAAAAGCACATGCAATGTCGTTATTTTCCAATCCTTTCATGTCCATCCTTTTCATGCAATCTATTTAGTATTGTCTTTTTTGTTTTAACGTGATTTTTGTAAAATAGAGGCTAATATTTTATACGTTAATAAATAATAATGGATTGACTTATTTAAAATGAAAACAAATTAGTAGATATGGATACTGTAGACAGCAATCTTGTAATCTTTTCAGACCATATGCTTGAAAAGAGATGGGAGATGATGGAATACATTTATCCTTCGAATCTTTAAAGTTCATGTATGAGATATTATATGGAATTGATTGGTGTAAATTTTCTTTTCTATATCCCACAAGAACATGTATATATATTTTTTTGGCCCCACTGAGGACCCCATGGTCAGATGAAGGTAGGGGTGAAAGTTATTCGGATAAAATCCAAAATCCAATCCAATCCAATCCGAATTAGTAATTCGGATCGGATTCAAACGGTGTTCGGATTGGATTCGGATTGAGATTTTTTGAAAAATTAGATTTTCGGATCGGATTGGATTGAGGGTAATTGGATCCAAAAATCCAATATAACCGAATAGTAATATGCCTTGTATTATGTATATGGATTGGGCTTAAGTGCTTAACTGATTTTTTTGTAAATGCCTAGTCCATAGCCCAATAGGCGTAGCACTTCAACCCTTTTCCTAAAACCCTGACATCACTTAATTCCTCATTTCCTAAATCTGCTAGGCTGTTGTTGTGCTTAATTTATTTCATCGAAAAAATAGATTTTTAAAAAATCGGATATTCGGATCGGATCCAATCTAGAGTATGAAAATTCGGATTGGATTGGATCGGATTCAAACTCTAATTGGTTTGGATTCGGATTGGAAAATTAAAATCAAAATTTTGTTCGGATCGGATTGGATTAGGCCCTAATCCAAACCGTACACCGAACTTTCACCCCTAGATGAAGGGCCCTGCCTGACCGACACCTCTCGCAGGTTAACTCGGTCTGGGTTTGCGGGCAGACACTTTGAGATTAGGGGGGATGGTAAGGGGAAACCCTCCCCCAAAGTGCCCCTAGTGGGGATCGAACCCCCAACCTTGAGGTTGAAAGGTTCTTTTCCTTACCACTAGGCCAAGCTTAGCTTGGTCAAATACATGTATATATGTGTGCCAAGATAATGAGATATAGGCACGCCCTTACTCTGGTTTACATACAGAAAGTTTCAATAGCTAACATGTTTCGTTCTTTTTTTTTTAGCAGAGCCGAAAATAGCTAACATGTTCTTTTGTTTCTTTTTACTTCTTTTTTTAAAGGTACATGAATAATAAGTTAGGACACTTTTCTCTCAAGGGAGTAACCTAATGAATCAAGAAGATCATAATTATCTGAATTAAGATCATATTCAACTATAACGTCAATCGTGGCGGCAGCAGAAATAATGTGACTTGTTTTGGAGAGATAATCTCCTACTTGGTTAGCTTCTCTAATGATGTAGTCAATTGAATGAGCAACGATTGGATATCATTAATGAGAGTTTAATTTGTATGATCCATGGAGGAATATTGGCCTTAGAGAATTTAAATCACCACATGATTATCTCATTCAACATAGATAAACTGGTATTCTGATTATTAACCAGGAGAAGACAATTTCTCAGATCCCAGGCTTTAGCAACAAGAGTAAAATTATGAACAAAATGATAGGCTTGAGCTGTTAAAAGGTGATTAGAAGAACCATGAATAAAAACGCCGGCGGAAGTAGAGGAACTGATAGAGTATAAAACTATTTATTGGACCTCAACCATCAGCTTAAACTTTTGGTTGAGTTGGTCCTTGGACATGGTATCAGAGTCAGCTTGACATAAAGGTCACAGGTTCAAATCTCATCCACCCCTCCCTTCTAAGTAGAATATCTAGCGCCAGGTATGAGGGAGGCATGTGCTGCATTCACACTTCAAGCCCAAAGGGCTCTTGTGTGAGGGGGTGTGATAGAGTATAAAACTATTTATTGGACCTTAACCATCAGTTTAACCTTTTGGTTGAGTTGGTCCTTTGACAGGAACCAATGACGACGCCGTCAAAATTAAGTTCAAAGCATCTAGGAAGTTAAGGATGCCAACAGAGATTATGGATAAGAACCTGCAAGAAGGAAAGAAAGAAATAGTGAAAGAAAAATCAATGATTGAACGAGCACTCCACTCCCGATATTTTCACCTATACCAAGTTTCAAACGAATACCTTTTCGCAAAAGTTTGCGAGTTTGGAGAATAGATTTTTCCAAATGTAAGAATCAGAGGGCTTGGATCAATACTTGAAAAAGGAAGTGTTTCGGATTGAAGGTATTTTTGACACATAAGAGTTGGCTTGATCAGATAGTATAAGCCAACCCATTTTAGCAACATAAGCATTATCAACATATGCCTTTTTCTGAACATAATTTTTAGGATAATAATTTTTTTATTAGGCTAGTAACGGAAGCTCAACATAATTAGAATTGCCTTTTCCTTTTATACTTGTTATACTTCTTTTTTGAGGGGTTATACTTGTTATACTTAATGTTAACACTTACTATTGATATTGGTAAATGACCAAATAAATCAGCTTAGCTTAGATGGTACGTCCCTTCACTTTATAATCAGGACGTCATAGGTTCGATCTCAAACAAGAGCAAATATAGTTTTTGGGAGGATGGAAAGCAAAAGGAGGGTGGGATTACTTGTCTAGCTGGGCTTTATGCGAGCGAGAGGTCAACTACTCGATATTAGGATCATGACCCAACCCAACCTAGGTCACGATATATATATATATATATATATATATATATATATATATATATATATATATATATATATATATATATATATATATATATATATATATATATATATATATATATATATATATATATAGAGGCAAGATCATGTGAGAAGGCAAATTAGGTGAGAAATGAGAAAGAATCACTGCCCTTAGATTAGATCCTATCAACGGCCAAGATTTAAAAACTAATATTAACTTTAAACTACCTTTAATCATCCCTTCAAACCTAATTTTCTCTCTCCTCTTTTCACCTTCAACTGTACGTCGAAAAAAAAACACCACCTCCAACTGTATGCTTCATCTCCTTCATCTCCTCCTCTTTTCTCTTTTCTCACATGATCTTTTCTCCTTCATCTCCTTTTGCCCAGAAATTTCATGGAGTCAATTACCACATCGCATGAAGGTTAGATTATTTTCAGAAATTTGTATGCTTCTCTTTTCGAAAATTTGGTGGAGTTTTTTTTTTTTCGTTCTGCGAAAATTTGTTGCTTCTTCATACGTTGTTGGCGAATTTTTCTTTGCTTCTCCATAATCATGTTTCTTTCATAGTTCCTTGAGTATTGCACTCGAAAATGATTGCTTGTAAGTTGGGCAAATATACGTTGTTTGCGAATTTGTTGTTCATTTTTTCAGTCTATTGTTTGTTTCTACAACATTTTCTTGATGGCAATCTTTTATTATTTCATGATGTTGGAGTCTTAGTTATAGAGTTATAACAATATTTATTTAGAGTTGCAAAAAGAACTAATGCTCAAAGCAATATTTTTTTAGAGTGATAGCAATTATTAATTAGAGTTATGGCACCACTTGTTTAGAGTTGTAGGATATAGTAGTGAAGAGGTACACCCATACTTGTATAAAGTTATAAGAATTACTAATTACAGTTATGACAACACTTACTTGGAGTAGTAGGAAGTAGTATTTTAGAGTTATATCAATGCTTGTTAAGAGTTATAGGAAGTACTAATTAGAATTATGACAATACTTCTTTAGAGTTGTACGAATGAATAGTTAGAGTTATAAGAAATACTAATTAGAGTTATGCTGATACATGTTTAGAGTTATAAGAAATACTATTAGAGTTATGGCAACATTTGTTTAGAGTTATAGGAAGAATTAATTAGAATTGTATCAATACTTCTTTAGAGTTATAACAATATTTTTAGAGTTATAGGAAGAACTAATCGTAGTTGTTGCAATACTCCTTTAGAGTTATGGCAATGCTTGTTTAGAGTTATACCGAATCTTGTTTAGAGTTTATAGGAACTAGTCACTAGAGTTATACCAATACTTCTTTAGAGTTGTAGAAGTAGTAGTTAGAATTTTAACAACATTTGTTTAAAGTTAAAGGAAGTAGTAACTAGAGTTATGTACACTTTTGTTTAGAGTTGTAGGAAGTAGTAGTTACGGGTCATACCAATGCTTGTCTAGATTCGTTATAGGAAGTGCTAATGAGAGTTACACCAACATTTGTTTAGAATTATAGGAACTACTAATTAGAGTTAGAACAATATTTGTTTAGAGTTATAGGATGAACTAAATAGAGTTATAGCAATACTTCTTTAGAGTATATCAATGCTTGTTTAAAGTTACACATAATCTTTTTAGAGTTTATAGGAAGCCATTAGAGTTATACAAATACTTCTTTAGAGTTGTAAGAGTACGTAGTATTTAGGGTTTTAGCAACGTTTGTTTAAAGTTACGGGTAGTAACTAGAGTTATGTCCACACTTGTTTAGAGCTATCAGAACTAAATTAGAGTAATGTCAAGACTTGTTTAAAGTTGTAGGAAGTAGTATTTAAGAGTTGTATAAATGCTTGTTTACAGTTATATGAAGTACGAATTAGAATTATAGCGACATTTGTTTAGAGTTGTAGAGTTATAGCCTTAGAGTTATAACAATGTCTCACTAGAGTTATGGCAATATAACTACTCTATGATGAGTTAAGGCACTTGGCTTGACTCAAGGGTGTTTGATCGGTATGGGAATTATGCTTGCAATTTGATAGCCTGTTAGCTCAATTGGTAGAGTATTGTGTGTGCAAATACACAAAAATGTGGGTTCGACTCCCACACAGGCTCTTATTATTTAATATGCTTTGTGCACTTCTTATTTACATGGTCTTGTTCAGCTTATAGATGTAATTTTGCTCTTAAGGCTCACCTGGTAATGTGATAAAAGAAGAAAAAAAATGACACTAGTTTGAGTCAAAATAATGACATTTCAGTTGTAGTTTGTGTACTTGAGGCTTATTGTACTTAATTTCTTCTACTTTATGTTTAGGGTTCTAATTGTCATATCATAACCTATGTGGGAATCGAACCCACATCTTGTGCATGTCACAACGCTCTTCCATTTGAGCTAATAGGTTTCAATTTTAGTTTTAGTGTACAACACTTCGGTTTTAAACACCCCTGGCCCTGCAAGAGAAAGGAACCTATTAATTTAGGTGTTGGGAGTTTTGTTGTGGCAGCACTTTCATGCAGCCATGTGGCACAGTTGGATGATTCACACCCAACTGGCCAACTATATTCATCCTAACAATCTACAACTCAAAGAACAAACAAACACCTTTGTTACTCATATTCTTCATTTCACCTTGAGTAAATCTGTTGGATCCTTAATAATCCAGTATATAGGTTTAGGGTCACCTCAACATGACACTTAATTTTCAACCAAAATAATAGAAAATTTACAAAAACCAACTGAGCACCTAAGTCCGTGAAACATACATTAAAAGGACATCAATGAATCTGGAGATTATCGTTTATGGCTACCAATGATAGTGTACTTTTAAGACTATTAACACTAATACACAAGTATTACAAGTGTAACCACTTTGAATCTATAATCCCCCAAGTCCTTCCCTTTACAATGTACCAGAGTTTTGATAGATAGAAAAAGCTAATAGGAAAAACAGAATAGTGTTACAAACTATAACTGAATCTCCATATAGTCTAGCTTTCGTAGTACATTATAGTCACAACTAAACTTAATATAAAAGTATCGTTCACATTGAAATCACCAACTTAAAAGTCGAGCTCGGCAGGACGGTTGTGGTTCAAAATAATCAAGAGCCAAAGACCAAAAAAAAGTGCAAAGTATCCTACCTTACCTCATTAGTATCCATCTGCCTCCAGCATCATTTTTCAGTTTGCCTCAAGAGCTCGATGAATATTTTAAATACATCCACCTGCAGTCAAAGGAGTAAAATAAGAAAGAGAAGAAAAATAATGTTGAGTAGGCAAGAGATAATGATGGTGACTTGGTGAGTAGTACCTTAACATTATCAACTCTTTCTTTAAACCTTTCAATGAGCTTCGGACAAGCCTAAGGAATGATAAAAACAAGCCCCCCTCATCAATTAGGTTACCTCTTAATAATTGATTACGCAACAACCTTGCTGTCATAATTCAAATTCCTTATATATAGATACCTCTTCATACAAGTGTGACAACATCTCAAGCGGGACACAACTCTAATTGTAAGTTCATATAACTCTAATCAAATGTTGGCATAACTCAAACTTATACTTCTTATAACTCCCATGAAGTGTTTATACAACTCTAACTACTAATTTATATAACTCAAATCAAACTTTGGCGTCAGTCCAAGTACAAGTTCTTATAACACTAACAGAACGTTGGCGTAACTCTAATTACAAGTACTTATAACTCTAATTAATTGTTTCCATGACTCTAACTACTAGTTTATATTACTCTAATCAAACATTAGCATAACTGTTAGTACTACTTCCTATAACTGCTTTATAATTCCCATAACAGAAACAAAGTACTAGTAAAAACTAAGTCCATAGATTCTAGACTTCCTCCTTTGCACATGATATTTGCTATGGAGAGCAAAATTTATTCCCTCTCAATCAAAGAGGCAGAGCATCATACTACATTAGCCTTCAACAAATTATTTAATAAGAAAACACCCATGCTACGAAACCAACATTATACATAGTTAAACTAAAATTAAGCTTGGAAAGCATTTCAAATGGAAGTATCACCAAACAAACTCACGATAATTACTAAATCGAAAATCTGATATGTAAAATCTGCAAAATTAGGTTTCAAAGCTAATTGAAAACATAAGCATTTTCTTAATAGTTATAGCAATTACTAATTAGAGTTATAGAACCCTTTCTTTAGAGTTATAACAATTACTAATTAGAGTTCTGGCTAAATTCATCTAAAACCAACACATTCTGACGAAAATTAAAAGTGCAACAAATTGGAATGCAAAATTGAAGCAAAATCTGAAAATTAAAAACGAATTGAACCTCAAGGTCCACCATTGTTGTCGAAACTCAGAAAAAATCGCCCACACTCTCTCTTTCCTCACGGACCACCACCACCGCAATAAACCACCTTTTCGCCGCCTTTTCGTTCGCTTTCGTCCTCTTCACCGGCGACAATACTTCCTCCCTGTTCGTAGTTTGAGCTTTCCTCCGCCATTATTTTGAGGAGAGAGATATTGAGAGAGGTGAGGGAGGACAGAGATTGAGAGAGGAGAGAGGAGAGAGGAGAGAGAAGAGCAATTCACGTGAATGAGAGAGAGGAGAGATTAAAAAGAGTTCTTTTATTTACGATTTTCCCATTAGTGACGCAGGATCTTTTTCCAACCATCGGATTCTGCTGATCTAACGATCCAAAGTTTTTCTCACTTCTCACCCTAATATCCCTTCTCACATGAACTCATTTCTATATATATATATATATATATATATATATATATATATATATATATATATATATATATATATATATATATATATATATATATACTAGCCTCGTATGCACACGATGCATGCAACAACATATTAGTATTAATACTAATATTTGGAATCGTAAAAAATATTTTGTACTTACAATTAATTTTTACAAAACATAGGATTGAAAATGAATATAAGAGAAGTTGGTCTATGCTTACTTTTTCTCATCAGGTTTAACTGTTTCACTTGAATAACATCTTGACTACGATAATTATGAAATCAAAAAAATAAAAAGATCAGTTATACTCTTTTTTTCTCGGTAATTTTATGAATTTTGAATTTATCTTATTTGTAATTGTTATTGAATATTTAGGCAAAAGAAAACTTTGTATTTTTGGCTTTACAATTGTTGGAAAAGTTTTTTCATCGTAAGTAATCCTTTAATGTCAATCTTAAACTTTTTTATGTTAGTTTTCTCTATTTACAACTTTCCTTATTATGCATAATTGTAAATCAGGAAATGAATGGGAAATTTTTAATAGTTTTTTTTTGTTTTAAATTAGGGGTATATAAGTCTTTTAATAGGGGAACACCATATCTCCCCCCTTGGCTTATATAATACTAGCTTTCTATGCACGCGATGCGTGCGACAATATTTTTTCTGGTCATACTTCGGTAAATAACTAAGTTTATGTACGTGCAATACATGTGCGGTGAAAACTTTTTATAATAGTGTAAGTTGAAAGTTGTTTTTTCAATGTGATAAACAAAGTATGCACTTACAATTAATATATCATTTTAAAAATAGACATAAGAACACCGCGTATTTTAATTTGTTAAGTTTGAATTTTATTTTATTTATTTCTTTTTCGAGTTTATTAATTTTTTATTTCTTCATTTTTATTGCTAATTCAAGTTTATTACAAATATTTTAATCAATTTATGTTTGTAAGATACCTTCTATATGTGTGGGCTAATTTCTATTAGTTTTAACTTTTTGAATTGGTTTGTAGAAAAAATTTAAGGATAGTTTTATTTTTGTTACTTAATTAATGTGTGTTGTGAATATTAAGGGGTATATTTTAAGTTTTAAAAAATCATGAGGGTTTTTGAGTAATTTGATAGGGGGACACCATAGCCTTCCCCCTTCCCTTATATAATAGAGAGATATATATATAATTAAATTTTGGCCACAAAAGTAAAGCTTAAACATTATAAAGAAAAAAAAGAGGATAATCATTTACTTCATCTGTTTCTCAATAAGTGAAACATAGAGAAAGTGAGGGAATACTAAGGAATGTAGAGAGAGAAAGTTAGGACAACAATAAAGTAAGGTAGTTCAAGTAGTGAAACAAAAAAGTTGTGGTTCCCTCTTGCTTTTTGGTGGCATATTTGTAATAATATTGAACTTTTTTTACCATTTTGAGTTTGGTTGCACTTATTGTAACTATTCTAAATAAGAAAAGTGTTTCACTTATTGAGAAACAGATGTAGTATTTAGCATCCTTCATATATTTGGAATATATATGTCTAAATGGTTTTTCATTTTTGATGAATAAGTTCATATGGGTTTGTATAATAGAGGAAATATTTATTATTGTTATTTAATTAGTGCTCAATGGATAATAATAAGTCCTTAATCTAACTCACTGAATAATTATATAAATGCTAGGAGTGGTATCTATATATTTAGTAAACAAGCTAAAAAATATTATTACAATTGTTTTGTAAGTTTTTTTAATTATTATGTTAGATTGTTGATTAGGATATATATTAATCAATATTAGCTACTAAAATAAATTGATAATCAGGTTCTAAATTAAAAAAATATATTTAATCTAATCTCAGAAGATAAACTATTTTCTCCTAATTTTTTTTATTTTTTTTACTTTTTGGGGCCCCCTTTCAGAATTTTCTTGGTAAGAAGAATTTTCCTCTAGGCTGTCTTCGCACATGGTTACTCACCTAGAGCCCCAACAAACCCCATGTTATAACAGATGTGAGGAAGAACAAATAATGAATGCAGAAAAGTAATAAACAACACACAGATTTACGTGGTTCACCAACAGTGTGTTGGCTACGTCCACGGGTAGAGAGAGAATAGTTTTATTGATAATGAGGAATACCAGATTACAGATGTGTTTTTAGCACTAATGACGACTTAAAACGAAACTAGGTTAAATAACATATTATAACCCGGCTCAGAAATTGCCCCCGCGTCGAATTAACCACCGCCCGATCGGGTCGGGCGGCTAATTTCCCAAACCCAGATTGTTCTCGGGCCCGATTGGGTGCTGGTCGCCCGGTCGTGATTCGGTGATCACGCCCGATCAGGCGACCCCCCGATTCCATCGGGCGACCTGCTTCCAGGCCACTGCTAAGACCTTCGACCCCGCCCGGTCGGGCGGCACTGCCCGACTTGACCGGGCAGGCCTGCGAACATGCTATTTGACGAACTTCAACCTGATTCAAGGCATTATCTTACACCCCAACACCCCAACAACATTAGAGTATTCAATATAAAACCAGTCTCATGTATTCATATGATATTTTTCATTCTAATTTTCATGTCATTTTATTGATGCCGCAACTATTACTGATTTGAGAAATCTTGTTTCGTGGCGAAATCACAAGCTAGCTAGAGGACGACAGTAGTAACATGACTACATGAGGACCAAAGGCACATAATGAATATATGTTATAGTGATATTGTTATGATCTTATTATGGATTGAGGAAGGACGATAACCAAGTGACGTGACAATTGACATGAAAACCAACATGCATGGTTTCTTCCATGTGATTGGCTTTATTAAGATCAACAAAAAGTTGGTCATACACCGTAAATATAGACTTCACCACTGAGGAGATTTGAAACAAGCCAGAGTTGGAACTTAGGACGTAATTTGTTGAATTTTGACGTGAACATGAAGGAAAAAGAGACGTTGCACAATTCAGTCTAAACTTTAGCCTTATAAATGTACTTTTTTTTTTTATAGCATTGAACAAAATAAAAACAACAAGAAAACGTTAAGGCTCACGTCTCACCATAGTGGCGATCTGGTGAGCCTCCTGAACCATGTTCCTTGAAACCTTAACTACAGAAACAAAACCTAAAGACTTAACAAAATGAGTAATGTCTGACACAAGATGACGATATAATGGAGGGCTATCCGTTGACTGTTGCAGCGCTCGAACCGCCAACAGAGAATCTGTTAGTACTACCATACTTGCAGTGAACTTGGAAGCCTCCTGTATGCCCCTCTTGATAGCTTGCAGCTCAGTTTGTGTTGGATCCCCCGCAGCAACACGCTCTCCATTATTCTAAACAGTTGAGTGCCACCAAATATGCCACGCAATAGCAGCTCGAGATTGAAAATTTTTGGTAGATATTCATAGGGTTTTTCAGTTCGTGCTTTCGATCAGTTACCTGAGTGAATGGGCCTTTGTTTTTCCTTGTTTTACGAAAATAAGGGTATTGAAAATAGAAGTCTTTCTTGTAAAGGTTTTAAAATTTCGTAAAAAATAGAGGGAACTGAAATATAATTGCACGAACAATCACGTTGTCACAGATAATGTCTAACGCAACGACCTTATCTTATAACATTGTTATTATTTCATCAAATGCAACGACCATCACCAAGTCGTTGCTATAGATATACCTAATGCAACGGTCACTATAAAGTCGTTGCAATAGCTTAATCCATTAACCTAAATTGAAATGGGCCGTTGCAATTGATTCTCCTAGTGCAACGGCATAAAAAACAACCGTTGCATTAGCTGATTTTAACCATTGCCTTTGATTAAAAATGTAGTAGTGTCTCCATGTACCACGCCTCCTATGACTTTTCCAAGCACCATCAACTTTAACTATAGCTGGTACCTCTTGCAAATGGCCCCAAGTCCATCTAGTAGCCTTAGAACAATTACTGATAGCTACTCGTGGAGATTGTTGAGAAGACATGCCTTGTGAGCATTCCACCTTACTCCATCGATTGCTATTTTCCTGAATGTAATTTAGAATTTGCATTGGGCAGACCTGCTTATGTCGAAACAAAACATCATTACGATGGGACCATAAACTCCATAGGATCAAGATGAACGTAGTTGCCCCCTTACAGTCCATGCCACCTGCAGCTGAAAAAAACAAGCGAAGAAAGTTATGTGCCCAAGCAGTAAGAGGAATGTTCTCCTGGAAGTTGACATTGATACCTAACACTGATGCCTTCCACACATGTCTTGCCACCTCACAGTCTCTGAAAAGATGTTACGGAGTTTCCACATAACCTGCACAAACTAGACAATTAGTATTCACAGGAATAGAACGACGTGCCAAACCAAGACCTGTTGGCAACGCATTATGCATAAGCTTCCACATAAAAAATTTCCACTTTGGAAGGCATGGCAGCTTCCAAAATTCCTTCCAAAATTTATTCACTTTAGTATTGCCCTTATCCTGCATCCACCAATAGCCAGACTTAATTGAGTATACACCAGTGCTTGAGCCACGCCAAAACTGGCTATCTGACACCTCCATATGAGGGAGGTCCATAGATAATATCTTTCTAGCAGTCTGAGGAGAGAAACAAATACGAACCAAAGGGATATTCCATGCACCATTTGAAATTAGCCCAGAAACCATGGTAGGTAGTGTAGTCTGAGTAGCACCAATCTTACGATGAGCTAATTCACCACGAACCCAGAGGCATGAATCAATACAAGTAGTTTTTCCATCCCCAATCAAAGTCCCAATTCCAGAATGAAGAGCATGTCCTGCACGAATCAAACTCCTCATACCCCATGACATATTCTTTCTAGCATGCCCTGCTGAAGCTAATTGAATTGGTGAAGCACCATATATAACGACCTGTGATAACCCTACTTACAATTGAAGACTTATCTTTATGAATTCGACATGCCTGCTTGAAAAGAATAGCAGCATTTAAGCTTTTAACATTACGAAAACCAAGTCCTCCATTTGTTTTGTTTAACTGAAGCACACTTTGGCTACGCCAATACACTGGCCGTTTTGTTTGACAACCTCCCCACCAAAACTTAAGTAAACATGAGTTAAGAGCAGACAACATATGTTTAGGGAAAAAATACAACGCCTTATAAATGTACGAATCATATAATATTTTGTCATTTCATTCTTCCTTTATCCTAAAAATTTGTCATTTTTATTTTGTGGTCAATTTTTGTTGATTAGTAAATTTTTACAAGAACACAAATATAGCTTCATAGCTAGCTGCACTGCCTCCCTGTTTTTTGAGCCCTATCCTCTATAAATTATCACTCGATAATAAGAATAAATTTTAGTGATTTCACATATTCTTTATGAAATTTGCTTGTTATTATAGTTATTTAATAATTGCTTATTGATTTTGTGATAGTTTTTTTCCCTCTCATATATTATTGATTTGGGTTCAGTGTATCATTATCATATCCATCCTGGAAAGCCTTGTTTTGTTATTAGTTTAGAACTAGTCATCGATTCTTCTACTATACACTAGTACAAAATCGACGATTTGCGTCGGATGCGAGGCGCCCATTTGCGTCAGACATGGGTCCGACGGCACAGGTCTCGACGCAGATGACAGAGACATGATCTGCGTCAGATTAGGAAACGACGCAGTTGAGGAGCTATTTGCGTCGGACGGGTCTCGAGGTGCGACGCACATGAGCCTCGCCCCCAGCATGCACAATGCATTGGCCTCTGCTATTTGCGTCGCATGATGAGCCATGTGCGACGCAGATGATAGACCATTTGTGTCGCACATGGCTCAGCACGCGACGCAAATGGCAGAGGCCAAGCAAACCCCAGTAGCCCCAGTAAGCCCAGAACCTACCATTTGCGTCGCACATTATGCCACATGCGACGCAAATGGTAGTTTTTCTTAAAAAAAAATTGTTTTCACCATTCTAAAAGCTGCAATATATTAAAAAACAATTCCACCATTGAAATTACAAACAATTCTACAATCATCCTGATTACAGTAGAATGAAATCACCATTCAGATTCCAAATAATTATACAATCGTTCTAAATTACAATCTAAACTGAACAAAAACTAAAATGAAATAATAGACAATCCTAGAAAATGAAATATATCACATTATACATGCAAAGGAACAAAAGTAGAGAACATTGCAGAAGAACACTAAATCGTCCAAGGTAGTGACAATCAGTATACTTATGAATTTCGACCGCCGCATTACTTTGTCGTAGCAACATCAAGCTCTCCTCATACGTCTTATCAAACGAACACAATTGTTCCTTCACCAAATACACGAGAATTCAATCAAAAACCCTAAAAATTAAACTCAAACAAAATTTAATTTGAGAGAAAAGTGAACAAACCTCGGAAGTAAGACGACCAAGAGAAGTACCGGCGAAGGAAGAAATTTAATCTCGTCGGAAAAGGAACCCGAGTTTTTTTTTGGTGGGGTGAAAACTCAAAGTGAACACATATTATTGGTGGGGTGAAAACTCGAACCAAAGACACAACCCCCAATTTGTAAACCCTAGATTCGAGTTATGAGATGAAAAATTCAAAAATGCTAAAGCTTAGATATAATTATTCAAATTTCAACACTTACATGAACAAAGAAACAAGAAAAACCCCAATTCGAGCAAATCTAAATCTGAGCAAATCACTGTCGCAACTGACGTCTTCGGTGGAGAATGAAATTGGAACAAACGAACGGCGATGTCTTCTTATTGGTGATTCACAAACGAACAAATGAACAAAAGATTAAAGAAGAGTTCGTCTTCGGTGGAAAATCTCTATCGCAACTGACGTCTTCGGTGGAAAACGAATGGTTCGTCTTCATCTTGCTCGATTTACTAGGGAAAGGAGAAGAAGGGGAGGGAGATTAGAAAGAATTTACAGGAGATTGAAGAAGGGGAGCAACTGATGAATTCGTGATTGAAGAAGGGGAGGAAGATTGAAGAAGGGGAGGAAGTGAGCGGCGTTTAGAGAGAGGGTGTGGGAGTTTTAGGTTAGAAAAAGCTGGAAGGCTGGGCAGTTAAAAAATAGTGGGCCGATCTGTGTCAGATGGGCCCATATGGTCCGACGCAGATCCCTAATACAATTATTTGTGTCTCACGTAATACAACATCCGACGCAAATCGCTTGTTCATTGTGCCCATTTGGTTTAGTTATTTGCGTCGAACATAGCAATGCATCCGACGCACATGATTCTCCCACCCATTTGCTTTAAGTATTTGCGTCGAATGCACCTCAAGTCCGACGCACATGAACCATGATTTGCGTCGCGTTCAACACCCATCCGACACACATGAACCATGATTTGCGTCACGTTCAACACCCATCCGACGCAAATGATACTTCTGCGTCGGTTCGCCAATTGTACGACGCAATTGATGAGACGCAAATCAATTTTTTTCTACTAGTGTATATATTACCCTTTATCAAATAATAGAAATCTCTATTAGTACATCAGAAGATAACAACAAAGATTATTAAACCACCTATATCGAAACTATACGAAGAAACAACTAGACATTATAGGACATGCGAAAGTGTCTAGTGCTAAGAATTAGAATTATTCTATTTTATTTGACATTTATTTGTTTAAATTCATTTATAGTGGCATATGCTTTTTGGCTATCAGCTAAAGTGTTTATTTCTTGTTTCAGAAAAATATATAAAACACAAATCTTACGAAATCAGTAGAGCAATATACAACATACAAGATCATCCTGCCTTGGAGAAAGCATTTGACCTAGAACACCAATACCATCATACCAAAATAAATTTATTTTGTCTCAATATAAAAGGAATCAAATAGCAATGAAGTGATTCCAAGATACAACTCTAAAGCAACCCTCTAACAAGAAAAGATACAACTCTAAAGCTCGATATTCTCTTCTTATGCACGTCCATAAGAAGCATTAAATGAACCTACACGAAGTGTAATGATGGTTTCTTAGCTTCCTTACATTTTGTAATTTAAACTTGGAATATTAATCAAACATATAATTATAAGACCTTTATTATATGGTACTGCAAAGAAATCCTTCTAATTTAATTGGCACATAGATTATAACAGATTCCTGGTTACTAGGATTTCTTTATGTAGTATGATTCTATTTTCTCATATTGCAATAGTGTGATTTTTGTACTATTTACATGTGGACTTTGTGTTAAGTTTAGTCAAGTTCTGTTATCTTTCTCATTCATCATCAAAATATATTTATGCAACCTAAAAGACAAAGTCCTAGTCCGAATCAATCTCTAAGAATAAATAGTATCCTAAGTTATCCTACGTACTATGAGTAGGAATCATATCTCCTAACACCCCCCTCAAGTTGGAGCGTGCAAATTCCGAACACCCAACTTGGACAATAAAATTTTCAAACTGAGTCCTACCAAGAACTTTAGTAAAAATGTCTGCCAACTGAAACTTAGTAGGAACATAAGACAGAGTAATAAGCCCCTTAGTCACTGCATCAACAAAGTGACAATCAGGTTCAATGTGTTTTGTGCGCTCATGAAAAACTAGATTCTTGGCTATATACAAAGCAAATTGACTATCACAATATAACCTCATCCCTGCAAGATGCTGAACTCCGAGATCACTTAATAATTGCTTGAGCCATTTTAATTCACAAACTATAGCAGCCATAGAACGATATTCTGTTTCTGCAGAAGAACGGGATATTGTAGGCTGCTTGTTAGTCTTCCAAGAAACTAGAGAATATCCCAGCAGAATAAACCATCAACTCAGGGAACATCTAGTAATAGGACAACTAGCCCAATCAGAATCACACCACCCTTCTTGACGGAGATCACTATCTAAACGAAATAGAATGCCCTGGCCTGAATTTGTCTTTAAATATATGATAACTCTCAAAACTTCCTCCCAACAATCTGTGATCACTACTTTTGGAGCCTGCATAAACTGTGATAGAATATGAACAAAATATGCCAAGTCAGGTCTAGTAACAGCAAGATAAATCAACCTACCCAACAATCGACAATATTTCTCCGCATCGTCCAATAAAGGACCTTCGGCCATAGCAAGTTGATGATGTTGCTCCATGGGAAAGTCCACTGGTTTTGTACCAAGTAGGCCACAGTCAGAAATAATATCTAAGGCATATTTTACTTGACTCATAAATATTCCCTGAGGACCCCTGGCAACTTCCAAGCCTAGGAAGTATTTCAAAGCACCCAAATCCTTCATTTTAAAACATTTGGCAAGGTAAGTTTTGAAGTTCAGTAAAGCTTCCTAATCATTCCCTTCAAGAATCATATCATCTGCATATATAAGCACATTATGCTGAACTATTTTCCTGGTCAAAGTGAACAAGGAATAATTAGAATAAGACTGCCTAAAGCCATAGGCTTTGAAAGCGGTAGCTAATTTTGCAAACCAACATCTGGGTGCCTGCTTCAATCCATACAATGATTTTTTCATTCTGCAAACCAGATTAGTATTCTTTTCCTTAAACCCAGGAGGAATTTTCATGTATACTTCTTCCAATAGATCACCATTGAGAAAAGCATTATGAACATCCATCTGATGAATCTCCCATCTTTTCACTGCTGCAATAGCTAAGAAAGTACGAACTGTCGTCATTTTTGCCACAGGAGCAAAAGTCTCATTATAATCAATACCTTCCACCTGATGATGACCATATATAACTAATCTAGCCTTTAATCTCTGCAAATTTCCCTGCTCATCATATTTCTCCGTATACACCCACTTACTCCCCAAGGCCTTCAAGGGCTTTTATTTCAGCCGCCGTAGCTTTTCGCCAACCTTCATGTTTCATAGCTTCTTTAAAAGATTCGGAGGGGTGCCTGCAATAATAGCTGCTAGATATCTGTGATGCTTGTCAGGAAAATTTGTCACAACTAACATAATGTGTAATAGGATAGGGAGTACCTGAGGACTTTGATGAAGCAGATGGACGAGCAGAGGAACTTTTCTTTTTCACTACAGTATGAGTCACAAAATCACGTAACCGCGTATTAGATACCTTTGTGCGCCTACCACGCCCCATGTTCTCCACTCTATGACCCCCGACATTCACCTCCTCACTCCCATCATTTTCAGGCACGACATCCCCATCCACTTCCGGAGGCACAACACGAGCAGCAGTTCCTGCGTAGCCCCCCCGGTGCCCCCCTTCACGCACGAGGACTTCCCCTTCGTGCACCTCATCGGTAGTCATGGGCGGTTCCCCTTCAACCCCCACGGGAACCGCAACACAAAAACTCCTCATCACACGCATCATGAGCAACCATCATCCCTCCAGTTTGCGAATCAGGCAAAGGTTCAGGCAAACTAAAAGGGAACTTATGCTCAATGAATTTCACATCCCGGGATAGAAAATATTATTTAGTTTCCAAGTCAAACAATTTCCATCCTTTTTGAGTGAAAGAGTAACTTACAAAGACACACTTTCGACTCCTACTAGCAAATTTATGACCCCGATGATTCAAATACTATGCATAACACAAGCATCCATAAACTTTAATATATGTCATAATGGGAGGTTTTCCATATAAACACTCATAAGGGGTTTCATATTCAAGAACTGCAGATGGGGTACGATTTATCAAATGACAAGTGAAATTCACACAATCTCCCCAAAACTTCAACGGCAAATTAGCTTGGAATCTTAAGGCACGTGCTACATTTAAAATACGTTGATGTTTCCGTTCAACTCTGTCATTCTGTTGGGGGTGCTAATACAAGAGGTTTCAAATATGATGCCTTGTATCAGAAAATATGGTCTCAAACAATTAAACTCTAATCCGTTCTATTATCACTCCTAACACGTTTGATTGTCTGATTAAATTATCGTTCAACCTATGCCACAAAATTCAGAAACATAATTTCAACTGCCAATTTATCATATAATAAATATAACCAAACAGTGCGGGAAAAATCATCAACTATAGTTAAAAAATATGAAGCACCACAAGCAGATTTTGTTCGATATGTCACAATGAATAAGCTCAAAAATCCTACTAGTTGTACTATCACTCCTAGGGAAACTAATTCTAGGTTGATGGGCACGAAAACATACGTCACACCCATCTTTATTGCAACTACTACTACTAGAGGGACTCACACAAGGTAAATGACGCAGAACTTTCTTCGAAGGATGATCCAAACCCTTGTGCCACAAATCTATGGATGCCATGCCATCAACAACCATGATTTTCACCTTCGGAACTCTGATAAGTGGTTTTTAAGGCCGCTTTTATGGCCTCTTTCCACCCTAATTAAGCCCTTGTTTAGTCCATTTTTATGCTTATTTAGCTTAACTTTGTTCAATGTTAGTGATTCAACTAGCTTCATGCATTTTGAGTTTTTTTTGGGAGTTGTAGGTTGTTTTCTCTTCATGCGAAGATTGAATGTTGTGAACACCCTATGCTATGACTTGTTCTTATATTCTTTTAGCTTCCGTAGCGGCCTAATCGAGATTGTCGAAGCTTGGAATGGCAAAAGGGAGCCTTTGGATAGAGATAAGGAGCTTCAAACTGCAAAGAAGAGTATAAACAGAGCCAAAGCTCCGAGTTCCCTTGTTGTACAGGCATTTTTGCCGAGAAATTGAAGCTGGCGCTCCAGCTTCTTGGAGCGGGAGCATCGACCTGCTGCATAAATATCCCACATTAGGCTCAGAGTTCGCGCTCCACGAATGGAGCGGGAGCTTCGACCTGCTGCAGAAATATCTCAAATTAGGCTCAGAGCTCGTGCTCCACGCATGGAGCGGGAGCTCTGAATGGTTCAGCTCCCGATTTTTTTCATTGTTTGCCCTTACTTTAAGTTGTATTTGTGAGGGGTATAAATACCCTCTCTTAAGACATTTAAGGCAAGCTTTTAATTCCAGAAAAGAGGGTCCTAAGTAATGAGCACATTCTTCTAGGTTAATTAGAGAGAGAAAAACACATTCTTAGGAGAGAGAAAGTTGTAACTCAACATTTGTTCTTCATTTTTATCAATCAAAGCATCAATCTTTTGGTAATTACTAGTCTCTAATCCTTTTTTCCTAGCTTATTTTTAGTTATTTGTTTAGTTTTATGCTTGCCTTGATTAGTCTTAGTAGTCTATCGTTCAAAAGTTCAATCTTTCTCGTTTTCACCAATCATGCTTAGTAGTTTTAGTATGTTTGCTCCTTTTATTGTTGCTTTTACTAGTCTTACTATGTTTTTCTCCTTCCTAGGCTAGATTTCTAGCTAGGGAAGGGGAAAAATGGGACTTTGTGATGATTTTGAATGATGTTTGGTTGGTTTTCGTGATTGTTCTTTTGGTGCTCGAATTAAGGTATTTTATTGTTAAAGCATGAAACTTGATCACCTTTGTGCTGGAATCTTGTGCTAATGTTGGGTTATGTGAGAGCAAGCTTGATATTAGTGATGACTTGATGATGGGTAGACCACGACCTCATAGGCGGGGTTGGGTAGGCGGTGTTGAGAGGTGTGCGAGAGTGACCTCTTAATGTTGGACCAAGACCCTCTATAGATTTGAACCATTGCCTACCAAATATTGTTGAAATTGTTGTTGTGAGTTCCATGATTCCCCCTATCCCTAGTGTTTGTCTTATTGACTAATCACTCTTATTATATTTGCCTTAGTTAGTCTAGTTGTTTACTTAAACCACTTATTACTCCCGTCAAATTATTGCATCTCGAACTAAGTGTAAAACCCCTTGCTTCTCCATGGATACGACCCCTTACTACGCTATACTACCTTATTAGGCTAGTTAGTTAGACTAGGGTGATTTTATTCTTGACCCGGAACCATAGGAAGTAACGACACCTAGGGGAATGATCAAGGTGATGGAGAACTATGGGTCGATTTTCAACCTTGATCACCTCAAGAACATGAAATTCACCAAAGAGACATCTAGAGATACCTTTTGGTTGATCAAGGGTGCAATATGGTGCAAGATCCCCAATAGATCCATGACCGAACCCCTAGCAAATACCCCAAATCCAAGGAGACTACCATTTGAGGAGATTGATGCTTCAGAGCTTGATCCGAATGAGATTGAAAGAAGAAACAGAGCAAGGCAACAGCACCACCACCAACAACAACAACGACAACCAAGACCACAAGGAGTGGAGCACGAACGTCACCCCTCCCAAGAAGAGGGAGGTATGAGCCACTCTTACCCTTCTAGTTTTAACATTGAACATGCTTTTAATAACTTAAGCTTGCAAGTGGGCCAATTGGAGGCCAATAACCAAGGGATGGCGCTCCACAATTCTTTGATTTTCAACCATTTTGTGGAGCAAGGGCAAATCGCCCCACCGGTTAACCATCCCTATTGACCTGCATTGCTAGGGCCAGTGCCAAGTTGGGGAGAGGAGCACATTGATGACACTCCTCGTGAGCCGGTCTATCCCTATTGGCAAGGCCCATCCTCCCAAATTAGGGAGCGACGCACTTTTCCCCCGTATGACTATACCTAGCCCGGGGGGTGTGACTATTTCGACGACCCCGCCTATAGGTACATCCCACCGGAGCATAGCCATGACCCACTCTATACAGGGTACTCGGGATTCCTTCCCAACTTTTACGGTGGTTGGGAACCCCATGGCCCCCCCTTGCGTGAGGATGGGACCCCGATCGAGCTTGATTATGATTGGCGCCGTCCCGATGAGGGCGGGCCAAGTGGATCTTAGATCACCCCATGAATCGCCCCTCCTCCCCCTTTCCCTTTTTCATTTCACTATTCCTTGGTCTCACCGAGGTCGATTTTCCATTCAAGTTGGGGAGTGTACTTTGCATTGTATTTGATCTAGGGGCGCAATTTTAGGGGTCATGGCTCAGGGGCATTGCAAGCTTAAGGAGTTGTTGAGCTAGATATGTTTGTTTTTCTTAACTTGTAATTACTCATCTCTCTGCCTTTTGTATATACTCTTGTTGGAACTAATCTCTCTTTTGAGTTGATGACCTTTCATAGCAAGTATCCATAGATGAATTCAAGGTTTGAATATGCTCTTTTACTTCGGATATTGCATTTGGCCTTTATTGCTTCAATGATGGGTGAGATCGTTCCAACTCCCTTTTAATTACTTATTTGCTTAGTTTTAGGATAGTTTAGGAAAGAAGATGATCGTTCGAGGTTGATAGCTTTAAATTTTACATTGGTGGTTATGAACACCACCTGGGTTTAAGTGCTAAATTTTTGTGATTGTGTTGATTACGTGCCATTACCTACTTGCTTTCATCTCTTGCTATAAAAAAAGAAAAAAGAAAACAACAAAAAAACGCATGAATCAAGGCAAATTTTTTCTTTTATTTATTTCTTTTGCTCTTGAGTTGAGAACAATATCATTGAAGCTCCACTCTTTTGAATGCTTTTATTCCTAGATGTTAGAAGTACGCATGCTTTGAGATGTTTATGGTTGATTTTAGGATACTCTATGTTAAGGTAGTGGTTAGAACTTTTTGAGAGCATAAGAGCTTAATTCATGGATTGTGGTATGATGTTGTTGCTCTCTCTAGTGATTTGAAACCTTAAAGGTAGTATTTGCTTGATAATCCCATGTGAGGACTTTCAAAAAATAAGCCCCAACATCTATTTTGAGTGCATGGATCCTCGACATTGCATACTTTTATCGAGAACTTGACTCTAATCTATCTAAGATCGCGACCGAGCCACTCTAGGGAAAGATAAAGGCGTTCATTTCGGTGACTATTTTTATTTTTATAGTTTTAGGTTTTTTATTCTTGTTTTTCTCTTTTTCTTGGTTTTGTTTTTATTTGCATTTACCCTTCCTCTTAACCCTTTGAGCCTTATCCTTTTCTTTGATTACCTCAATACAAGCCAATTGCCTCCTTGTTTTATTTTTCACCCTTGTAGTGAATAGTGAAGTTAGAGCGATTGTCTTGAGTGATATTTGAAAAAAATAAGAGGAAAGGAAAATGATGAGATTCTTATGGTATAGTGGAAATTTTGTGTATATTCTTGAATAAATGCAATTGCAACTTCATAGAAAAAGTCACCCAAAGTCAAAGAAGGCGGGAAAAATGAAAAAAATGAAAAAAAAAGGAGAAAAAGAAAGAAAATCCAAATTTTTTTTTTATTGTTATGTTTTTTAATAAGTTTGGGGGAATCTTATCCCTAAATGGTTGAATATGATTTGTGATTCATGGTTATTTATCTCTTTCGCTCCTACTAAGACTTCACTATATTAGGATTGAGCACCACTATCCAATTTTATTCACACCCTTTACCCCTAGCCTACGTTACCACCCTTAAAAAGTCATTTTGACCTTAGAGGGTTGAGGGTTGAGTCATTGTCGGTGGCGGAAGATTGGAATCAAACCTATTGAGCGAGTGTGCCATGTTGAGATGTCGAGTAACCTTCTCCTATTCTGTTTCTTGTTACATTTATCGGCTCCATTTTTCGGAGTTTAGAGAAGCTACCTTGAATGGCGAATTTGAAACTAGTTGAGAGAACGCGGTATGTATGGTTGTAGAATTTGAGGAAATGCGCTCTATCTAGTTCTCTATGCTTAGTGTATGGTATGTTTTAATAAACCTATGGACATCTTTGAGCATGCTAACTTTTAGTGTCTAGAAATTCTTGCATCCATTTGTGTTTGCTCCTCTTTAAAATCTCACTTAAGAGCACCTTTTTATTTTCTTTGGTTAATTTATTTTTGATTTACCTTGGATTCTAAGATCTAGAGTTATGGGTCAAACTCTTAGAAAACCCTTACGAGAGCACACTCGTCCTCCTTGGCGACTTTGAGGTTTAAAGGGCTTGCCATTTACGCTAAAATTGACCGTGATTCCTACAAAAGTGAGTTAGTGTACAGACGTTGTTGCTTTCTCTTTATTTGAGGACGAACAAACGACTTAGTTTGGGGGAGTTTGATAAGTGATTTTTAAGGCCGCTTTTATGGCCTCTTTCCACCTTAATTAAGCCCTTGTTTAGTCCATTTTTATGCTTATTTAGCTAAGCTTTGTTCAATGTTAGTGATTCTACTAGCTTCATACATTTTGAGCTTTTTTTGGGAGTTGTAGGTTGTTTTCTCTTCATACGAAGATTGAATGTTGTGAACACCCTATGCTATGACTTATTCTTATCTTCTTTTAGGTTCCGTAGCGGCCTAATCGAGATTGTCGAAGCTTGGAATGGCAAAAGGGAGCCTTTGGATGGAGATAAGGAGCTTCAAACTGCAAAGAAGAGTAGAAACAGAGCCAAAGCTGGCGCTCCAGCTCTGGAGCGGGAGCTCCGAGTTCCCATGTTGTACAGGCATTTTTGCCGAGAAATTGAAGCTGGCGCTCCAGTTTCTTGGAGCGGGAGCTTCGACGTGCTGCAGAAATATCCCACATTGGGCTCAGAGCTCGTGCTCCACGCATGGAGCGGGAGCTTCGACCTGCTGCATAAATATCTCAAATTAGGCTCAGAGCTCGCGCTCCACACATGGAGCGGGAGCTCTGAATGGTTCAGCTCTCGATTTTTTTCGCTGTTTGCCCTTACTTTAAGTTGTATTTGTGAGGGGTATAAATACCCTCTCTTAAGACAATTGGGGCAAGCTTTTAATTCCAGAAAAGAGAGTCATAAGTAATGAGCACATTCTTCTAGGTTAATTAGAGAGAGAAAAACACATTCTTAGGAGAGAGAAAGTTGTAACTCAACATTTGTTCTTCATTTTTATCAATCAAAGCATCAATCTTTTGGTAATTTCTACTAATCCTTTTTTCCTATCTTATTTTTAGTTATTTGTTTAGTTTTATGCTTGTTTAAATTAGTTTCTGCTTGCCTTGATTAGTCTTAGTAGTCTATCGTTTAAAAGTTCAATCTTTCTCGTTTTCACTAATCATGCTTAGTAGTTTTAGTATGTTTGCTCCTTTTATTGTTGCTTTTACTAGTCTTACTATGTTTTTCTCCTTCCTAGGCTAGATTTCTAGCTAGGGAAGGGGGATAATGGGACTTTGTGATGATTATGAATGATATTTGGTTGGTTTTGGTGATTGTTCTTTTGGTGCTCGAATCAAGGTATTTTATTGTTAAAGCATGAAACTTAATCACCTTTGTGCTTGAATCTTGTGCTAATGTTGGGTTATGTGAGAGCAATCTTGATATTAGTGATGACTTGATGATGGGTAGACCACGACCTCATAGGCGGGGTTGGGTAGGCGGTGTTGAGAGGTGTGCGAGAGTGACCTCTTGATGTTGGACCAAGACCCTCAATAGATTTGAACCATTGCCTACCAAATGTTGTTGAAATTGTTGTTGTGAGTTCCATGATTCCCCCTATCCCTAGTGTTTGTCTTATTGATTAATCACTCTTATTCTATTTGCCTTAGTTAGTCTAGTTGTTTACTTAAACCCCCTTTTTACTCCCGTCAATTAATTGCATCTCGAACTAAGTGTAAAACCCCTTGCTTCTCCGTGGATACGACTCCTTACTACGCTATACTACCTTATTAGGCTAGTTAGTAAGACTAGGGTGATTTTATTCTTGACCCGGAACCATAGGAAGTAACGACACCTAGGGGACCAATCAAACTCCCCCAAAAAAGAAAAGTACATCATGTCGTTCACCCGCTCCAATCAACGTCCTCGTCCTGCGAACCTGTAATACACATAACATTTTAGTTAATTGCACAATGCAATTTTCAACATCTAATGATTGCGGAATTGAAATCAAATTACAATCAAGGTTAGGCACAAATAGAAGAACATCTCCCTCGTGTGTAGCATTTGCAGATCTACCATCTGGCAATCCAACTAGACAACCATTAATTTTTCGCGCATCACGTAAGTGGAGAAAGTGCTTGTGAGATGATGAGTAGCACCCGTACATAGAATCCATAAAAACTTACTAGTCAATCTATCTTTTGGTTTAGGCAAGTTCAACAAATCCAGGAGAGTTTGCCATTGTTCAGTAGTAATTCCTGCAAGTTTAACACTCACATGGTCTTTCGGTTGGGAGGTGGAACCCCCCCCTGCCGCCGGTTTTGTCACTCGGCCTTGCTGTGACTTTGTTAGCCCGTGCGACTGGGTTCACATTGCCGCCACCGCAGCTTCAGCCTCCACGACCGGCGCGGCCTCCAGGTGTACCACGGGGTCGATCCCTTCACCATTCAGGATAATCAATAACTTGAAAACAACCACTAGCCTCATGGCCCTCATAATTGCAATGAGTACAAATCAGAGGAGTATCAAAGTTTCGATCCTTACCTCGCGAATCGACCTTGAAGGCCAAAACATCACCTGGAGCCGACAAGGGGCCCGTGCAGCCGTTCTTTTTGTGCAACATATTGGTATGCACGAGTCACCGTCGGTAAAGGATCTTATGCCAGCAAATTTAATCGAATCGGACCATACGCACCATCAAGTTCGATCAAGAAACAATGTAATCTGTCATGCGCGCGAGTTGCTCGAGAAATTTGGTAACTTCACAACCCGAACCCCCCCCGTCGAGCACACCGGTGCCACTTCATGGGAGCGAGTTCGTCTCATAGTCGAGTCAGACGGCCGAAATAGTCGGTCAAGGATTCTCCTGAGGATTGTTTACATTCACCACCAGCGATTTCAATTGACAAATTTGTGTGCCATTAGAGACACAAAATCGTTCCTTTTAGTGTTTCCACAATTCACTAGCATCCTCAAAAAAAGAAACCGTCGAACGAAGGTTAGGAGCGATGGTGTTTAACAACCAAGAACAAAGCATGGAGTGAATCGTACTCCAATCTGTAAGCTTTTCAGCAGTTTTTGGCTTAGGACATGCGAATTACATTTGCCCATTCTTCAAAATTATCACCATTTAATTTAATTGGAGTAATTAGATTGCCTGGATTATCAGTTTATCCCAAAAAATAAATTAGGTCGGGTTTAGGAGTAGAAGATTATCCGGATTGAGTCATGATAACTCGTCGACTGCCATGAGAATAGGTGAGCAGCGGTGGCGGTCAGGGTTGCGCTATCAAGGATGGATGTGATGTGTTGTGTTCTTTTTTCCGGTGATAGGGGCCGAAAAAATTGTAGGTTTAGGGTTTAGTTTTCTCTGACTCTTGATACCATGTTAAGTTTAGTCAAATTCTGTTATCTATCTCATTCATAATCAATAATATATTTATACAACCTAAAGGACAGAGTCCTAATTCGAATGAATCTCTACGAATAAATAATATCCTAAGCTATCCTACTATGAGTAGGAATCATATCCTCTAACACTTTGACTATACCTTTTTACTAATATATAAAATTAAATTTATAATGTAATATGTTGTTATATTTGTCTCAATATTTAATTTTTCAATATCAACTTTTATAAGTAAACTAATACATAATCAATATGTTCAAAATTTTGCGCTAAAGAATATATAAGTCAAAACGTTTTTGTAACTAAAAAAAGTAAATGAAGTAATTCCATTAGGTATCACATGATCACATCCATACACATAAGCATATTCGTTTTCATTTTTCGTACAATACTCGATCATTGAATTTTTTTTATCTTGTTTACTTACTTTTGCACATCTCCAACACACATTTTTTACCACACCTTATCTCTAAATAGGTATTAGTAAAAAGTATGAAAAATTAGTATTCTTAAACTATAAATGGAGACAAATCTAAAAAGATATCTATTGCATTGACATGGATTCTACGTACAAGAGACCACGTAAAGGATGTTATCTGAAATGGTTGAGATGACATAGAACAAATGATGAATAAGTATGAATAAGTAGAGGACATATCCTGCTAATTTTTGGACAAATTGAAGAGTTGATCGGTTTTGATGTGAGTGGATGTAGGCAGTGGTGGTGGAGTGGCCAATGCCACATCCCAACACCATTTCTTCTCAGTTGAGCGGAGGAGGAGGAGGAGGAGGAGTGTGGCAACTTGACAAGAGAGGAAATTTGTCCCACGAGTCGAACAGGTGGTTTTGGGTTCGGTAAATACAAGTTGGATGTATTTTTTTTGTCGAGTTGGATACAAGTTGGGTTATATGAGGTGTGGGTCGTGTTAGGTCAAAATACGGGTCAATGATGCCTTATCATCAACATGTTTATTATTTAATTTAAAATGAGTTTTTTATTTATATAACTACTATTTCATCTTTAGTATGATATAATGATCATATTAATGATATAATTATGATTTCAACCAAAAAAAATTGGTAAAATTTAGATCAACAATGTTACTATAATTGATGTTCAATCATAACAAATCAAAAATAATAAAGTTAATATGAAAGTAAATATTTATTTCACGAAAATACTTCTCCGTTATGAAATAAATGAAATATTTCTCTCAAGAAGCTCTCACATAAAAAGAGAGAAGTATTTCACTTATTTCAAAATAATGGAAGTATGTAATATCTTTATGTTTTCATATAAAAGATTTTATTCTTCTAATTTAATTATAATTTCATGTCAATCGGGTCGGGTTAGGTTCAACCATAATCCAAAACTTCCAAGTTTACCAGGTTTGAGTCATTTCAGATTAAGGGTCAAAAAGTATTGTTCAAAACTCAAGAATATCGGATTGGGTTAGATTTAGGTCTAGTAATTTGTGGAATGGTCTACTTGGAGGTGTTTTAAATATTAAAAGTGGACGGTACTGGACAATACCCTAAATTTATGCATCCAATAGTTTCTTTGACTTGGTATAAATGCATAATAGTTTGGCAGGGGTAGGTGATATATTTTGTTTTCACAAATAAAGGATGAAACAATAAGCCATGAGGAGAGAAGTAGTTGTTCTAATGTCTTTTGATTATCAATACTAATATATTAAAAGGTGTTTCTAAACAAAGAATGGTATTATATGACACTCTTTTTGAGTGTTTTACTCCATATATCCACATCTAATAAAAAAAAATCGATTTTTTCACCAAATACCCCTGACAAATTTTTTTATTCACCAGATACCCCAACTTTTTTCAAAATTCACCAAATACCCCTCACTTTCTAAAAAATACATCAGTGTGCCCTTAATGACTAACGGTGTTAACTCCGTTAGTCATTAACGTTAAAAAACCCTAAAAATCCTAAGTCAACCCTAAAAAACCCTAAGTCAGCCCAACTAATCCTAAGTACACTCTCTCTCTGTTAGGGTTTTATTTTAATACTGCAAGTGAACGGTGTTGTAGCACATACGGGTCGAACTCAGAGAGGTGCAAGACTAAACACTAGTTGATTTTAGACTATGAAATAGCTACACAATCCAAATATCAAGGAGAATCTATTAACTAATATCTAAACTAATAACAAAATATGACAAACTCGATGAATATGATAATTAAAATACTAAGATTAAGCATCACCACTAATATGAATTGATCAAAACATAACTCACATCCCAGTTTTTCAATTATAGCTTAGACGAGATTGTCATTCCCTTATGGCTCAGTAATAAAGCACAGCTGCGAATCGAAACTAAATCCTCGGTCATTCCTCAATACCTAGAGCTCACTTTCGTGATAGCAATAGGCCTAACTAACATATATGTCTCCTATTTTCATGGCTTACACACATAATTAGAAGCATTAAGAACCAATGTCAAATAATTCCCAATTTTAGTTCTCACCTATTTTCATGGGAGAATTCAAATCAATGACAAGATTATCTAAATTACGGTTTTTTCACCATATACCCCTGACAAATTTTTTTTTGCACCGTATACCCTCGCAAGTTTCCAAATTCACCATATACCCCTCACGTTTCAAAAAATACATCAACATGCCCTTACGACTAACGGTGTTAGACTTCCGTTAGTCATTATGCCCTAATCCCCCCCTAACCCTAATTAACAAACCCTAAACCTAAGATAAACCCTAACCCTAACCCCCTAATCTAATAACCTTAACCCTAACCATCCTAACCACCACCCCCTCCCCCCCCCTTACCCCTAGCCACCCACTGCCCCACCACCCACCCCTCTCCTTCCCCCCCCCTTCCACGACCCGGTCGCGCCCCCCCCCCCTTCCATGGCCGAGCCACGCCGTCCTCCCTCCCTCACCCCTTAGGCCCTTACCCTTTCCCCCTCCTGCACCACCACCCCAATGCCCCGATCCTCACCACCCCCATTCCCTCCCCCGCCCCTCCCCCCCTTCCCCGCAGGCTCCCCTCCCCACTCCCCCCGCCCCCTCCCCCCACCCCGTCGTCGCATCCCCTCCCCCAGTCGAATTTCGCTCCCTTCCCCCCATCGGCATCGATTTTCGTTTTTCTAGGCTCGAATTAGGTGGGGCGTCGATTTTCCGGGGCTCGATTTGGTGGGGCTTCGATTTTCCGGGCTCGATTTGGTGGGGCTTCGATTTTCCCGGGCTCGAATTTGGTGGGGCGTCGAATTCCGGGGCTCGAATATGGTGGGGCGTCGAATTTTTGGGGCGTCGAATTTTCCGGGGCTCGGTTTGAGTTCCGTTTGATTTTCCGGGCTCGTGGTTTGAGTTCTGTTTGTGGGCGCAAGCTCGTCGGTGGTGGGGGGCGGCGCAAGCACGACGGGGCTGCGGGGGAAGGGGGAGGAGGGGTTTGCGTGGGTGGGGGGTGGTGGGGGGTTTGCGTGGAGGGAGGCTGCGGGGAAGGGGGAGGGGAGGGGGCTGTTGGGGTGGCGGTGCGGTGGGGTAAGGGGTGGTGGGGTAAGGGGTGGTGGTGTAAGGGGTGATGGTGTAAGGGGTGGGGGAGGGGTGATGGTGTAAGGGGTAGGGGAGGGGGTGGGGGAGGGGGAGGTTGGGGTTAGGGTATTGATTAGGGGTTAGGGTTAGGGTTTGACTTAGGTTTAGGTTAGTTAATTCGGAGGGTTAAGGGGGATTAAAGGTTAATGACTAACGGAAGTCTAACACCGTTAGTCAAAAGGGCACTTTGATGTATTCTTTGAAACGTGGAGGGTATATGGTGAATTTGGAAACTTGCGAGGGTATACGGTGCAAAAAAAAAATTAGTCAGGGGTATATGGTGAAAAAACCGTCTAAATTAAGACCCAACTTTCGTTGATGAACTCAATTAATAAAATAACAATTTAACATCAAACAAATATTCCTAATCTCAACTCCAACTTTCGTTGATAATATTAAACTAGGGCTAAATCAAGATGCAAAATTGACAATAAAAACAATCTTATCAAACCCCTAAACATATAACTCAATAACATGGGAATTAGAGAAAAAGCATATAATCAATCCATATTAGGGCTCAACTCAATCCTAGATGAAAAGACTACTCACTAATCATAATTATATAAACAAAAGAGAAGTGAAAGAATAAAACTTGATAGACAATACTTGAATGAAAGTTAAATCTTCAATCTTGAATCTCCAAAATAGCAATAGGAAAACTAGGGCAAATATGGAGAAAAGTAGAGGGAAAACCCTATAAGAGAATAATGTTAAACTAGAATAATGAATAATAGATAATAGATAATCTCACCTAATTAGAAATCCTCTAATATAAAGTTATATCTCCTAATACTAGTAGGAAACAAAGTTACAAGATAAGGAAGCCAAATCTATATATATATATATATATATATATATATATATATATATATATATATATATATATATATATATATATATATATATATATATATATCTAAAACCCAAGACAAAACAATGCCATGCTGCCACATGTACTCCCCCTCCCCCACACAATTAAATGAGAAATATTAAACAATAAAAATGTGTGTTATAAGACTCGAACCCATGACCTCTCATTTGATATACAAATGCACTAACCAACTACTCTATTATCTCATATTGGTCTTTATGGGAAAAAGAATATATTTAAAGACAATATAATTTTCTATTTTTAAGACAATCAAATACGTTTAAGACAATTAAATACAAATGTATATATTAATACTCATTAAGCTATTGTTAATAATATCGTGTCCTACCTTTCAACAATCTTATATTAAAACAAAAGCTCTTCAATTTTTTATAACCACCATAATTAACACTACTACACCATTTCATTGCATCGGTTGTATTCTTACACATTAACCTACATCTAAAAAAAGATTGTATTATATTTTTTATAAGTAATTATATATTTATAAATATGTACTCTCTTGAAGTCGAGGTTATATTGATGAATAATTCATATTATAATTTACTACGTAGAAAATTTAAAAGGAACTGGAGATCACTTCCTAAGCACAATTCAATGCCTATAACTCTTTTTTTTTCCACTTTTAATTTCTCAAGTGTTTGATTCAATACTTCAATTTCACATTGATAAATTATTAGGGGCATCGCCCGAGCCAACAACTAGTAAATCATTAAAAAGGCCGAAATTATCAAAGCCGCGCGCGTAGGAAATCCCAGGAAACTTGGGCCAACTTGCGAAGCCCATATCTCTTAGAATATAGCTCGCCTTAGGCCGTGCAACCTATCGTTGGAAAGCTCTTCAAGCCTACTTTCCAATGCCTCTGGAATCATCCAATTATCAATGATGAGTCAAAAGTTATGTATAAAATAGTGAACGTGAATCGATTTCCACAATTCTTTCAATGAATTCCAACTCCAATTTAGCTCCAAATTGCACTTAAATATGTTCATAATGATCCTTATCAATGTAGATTGCTTCCAATTACTCCTAATTACTCAAGCTTGTCCAATGATACTCCAATTATGTTCTCAATACCTGAAATTCATCAAAGAATACCAAAAACACACAAAAGGAGTAATATTTCGCAAATTAAGTAATAGTATGCAATTATGAACCATAATGCACCTAAATGCTCCTAAAATGCATCCTAAATGCACCCAAAACCTATATAAAAATACGACACATCAAACGCCCCCAAGCTAAACCATTGCTTGTCCTCAAGCAATTAGACATAGACATTGGAAAAGAAAGACGACCTCCAATTTGGGACTACGATAGGGCCAAGCACACAACTGAGAACATGAGAGATATAATTAATACATGAACCAAGCATCACACAATCTCAAACAAAGCCGCATAGCACATCATGTAACACAATCAACTCTCCAAGCATACCACATATTATCTCCCCCAAGCTGAACTTAACCAAACCTGAGAGACCTCAATTTAGTCATGTGCACTCAATCTCTTATGTGTTTATGGCATAATCAATAACACTCAACCTAAACCATGTCGACTCAAATGAAATATTTACTCTTTAACTTTAACTATCGACTCACTTTCATTCGAAATTATAGCGCAAAAAGATCATGAGGACTTTCAAGGGTTGTAATGAGGCTTAGGTTATGGGTAGGAAATATATTTGAAAATGTGGTGCTAAAAGCCAAGAAAGTGGAGCATCATACTATTGACAACGTGATCACAAAAGGTCACAATAACTCCATGCAACAACCAACAATCTCCAAAAATATAACTAAACGACATTTTTACTCAAGCAATTCACAATGAACCCTATCTTTTCACTTTATTCACGACTTTTGATATTCACTTTTTTTTCATTTTTTCAATTTTTTTCTCCTTTTTTTTTCTTCTATTCAATTTCCAAGCTCAGAGAATAAATTTTTCTACCAATTAAACCATATTTCGAACACTTTCATTACAATACAAACCAAATTGACACTAACACTTGCTCCCCAAGCTAGGCTTGGGATAAGAATCGCATGAGGCAAAGGGTTTGTAACGTAGGTCTTAATTCAAACACAGTCAAGAAAGGCTCAGTGGGGCTAGAGAAAGGATAATATGAAAAAAAGAGTAACTCCGAAGCTAAGATCATGAAATAAAATGCCTCGATCATATCCAAATGCTTATAAAGTCAAGTGTCAAAGAGTACCAAGTCAAAGTCAAGATTCATGCATCAAATGAGGAACTAATCACACATGAAAGAACAAAACTGACACAGATACGTCAGTTTATAGGCACAAAAGCCCACTTGGGTTAAGATGTCTAAACAGTAAGGTTAATTCAAGCCAGAGAGAGATCAACCCATCTTACCACAAGCAATCGATCACGATACAATCATGCTATGAAGAATCATGAACGAGATGAATCACGCTTAAGACTGTTGTAAAGATATCAACTAGGTTCTCAAATAGTGCTAGCAATAGTCCTATAGATGCAACTAACATGAAATGAAAACTAATATGATAATGCAACTAAGAAAACAGTATATTTTTTTGGTTACACGTAAACTCCCACTGCTAATGAGCGGTACAAATCGTGCAACAACCTAAGAAAGCAGTAAAATCTACACTAGAAAGCAATAAATGATAGAATATCCCTCCTCCAAGCTAAAATTTGCAATGTCCACAATGCAAAGAAAATAATTAGAGAAGGAAGATAGGAGAAGAGATCTCACAGAGCCTCACTGTGGAGGGGGTGAAAGATGGTGCGAAGACCCATGTAGTCACCACCAATAGTGAAACTCCTCCAAGATAGTGGACATGGAGGCCAGTTGTGCTTTGATTTGATATTGTTCATGCTGCAACTGGTCAACTGAGTCTTGGAGTTTGCCAATGGCCCTCTCTAAGGAAGAAGAAGAAGTGTTAGGAGCCTCCGAGGGATTTGGAAGTGGTGCTGACTCCCGAATGCGAGGTAGACCGTGACCAAAAGACCAATTGTGGGGATCACGCAAAGTCATAGCCTCAGAAGAAGGTAACTCATCCTCACCAACATCGCGAATACACCACAACATGGTACCTTCTTACTCCTTAACCTAACCCATAGAGACACAAGAGGAAAAATTTAGAACATCGGTCCCTGTGATAGCACCTTCCTCTAAAAGGCGATCGCGAAACCCCAAACTAAGAGCAATTAGAGTGACATAACCTCCTTGGATAATTGCACCGCCAACATCACTTCTATGAGCCAAAGTTTCCATTTGTTTGGCGAAAAAAGCACCTGTAGCAATAGCTTTAACATGAAGCATGTGGTCAAGAAAGTAGAGATCATCTTTTCGGACATTACCACCATCATGACGTCCTAGTACGGTGCATGTGAGCAAGCTCTGAACATTGCGAATAGCGGGATGACGAATGAAATTGCCTTTAACACCCTTCGAGTTCCAAGCAACGCCACCCCCGATAGTGCACCACGTGGGATCAGCTAGCCAACCTTTGGGGGTATTACGCGCACCACCATTCGGCAATGCAAGAGCTGCACTCAACTGAGCTAATGTCCAGCGAAAATCTTGGTTATACAACCGAAAAGTGATGAAACTAAGACCAACATTAGTCTTCAAGGAGCTTAAAAACTCCAATGTAGCTCTCTTGTATGTAGGCATTTTCTTGTTGATAAAGTCACCCCACCCAATGTTATTCACAAGCCAATTCACATCATCCTGAATATGTAAAGATCGTAAAGCATGGGGATCGCAATATCGAGTGGCAATGACATCTCTAATAAACAACCTATCATACTTCTTCTTTTGCTCATCATCTTTGAAGATAATATCATAATAATTGATCATAATGGGTGATTTAGAGGAAGATGATGATGATTTACCTTTTGAACTTGGAGTCTTGGTTTTAGAATTGGTGGTGCGCTTGACGGGGTTCCGCTTGCGCTTGTTCGTTACACGACCCATCACAAACTTAATGATTAAAAGAGAGAATTGTCGTCAAAATCAAGTTTTGAAAATTCAATCACCAGTCCTGCTTATGTCTCCAAGATTCAATTTTTATTTTATCTTGAGCACTTCAATTCGCACAAAGTAAAGTATAAAGTGAAAACCCACTAACGAGTCTATTACTCGCAGCAATTGAAAGCACCTTGATTTCGTCCAACTAAGACCCACTCGCTAAAATTGATGAAAGAGAACTAGGGTTGCAGCGCTGGTTTACAATTGATTGCAGGAGGCCGAAATTACAGGTGATTGTCGATGATGATGCGAGCAAGAGGGGACCAACAGCAGGCCAGAATATCAATTGAGGGTTTTTGAATTTCGTCGTGGCTGTGCTCAGTGTTCTCGCTCGGTACCGCTTGATTGTTTTTTTTTAAACCTAAGCGTGTGAGAGGGGGAAATTGCGCCCCTAGCTTCTTATTTTCTTCTCTTGGGTTGGGCTGGACTGAAAAGTCCACGAGCAGCCCGTGGCTTGGGGAGGAATGCCACGGTCGACTCATGGGAGTCACTGCTGGGCGCTGCTGCTTTGTGTCGTTCGTTCGTCGCCAAGCACAAGACCACGTGAAGCTCGTGGCTTGGGGGAGTAGACCACGAGCAACACGTATGGTTCACTGAATTGGCGTGTTGTGACTCAATAGATGAATCATTTTCTTGTTCTAGCAAAATTCTATGAGTACAAAAAGATGGACTAATCCCCATAATATCATCAATAGTATACCCAATGACACTAATATACTTGCGAACAAGACATAGCAACCATTCAAGTTGAGTGTCATTAAGTGCACTATTCACGATAATAGGATAGGTTGAATTTTTACCCACAAAAGCATATTTCAAATTAGAGAGGAGGGGTTTCAACTCTACCTCAGGAGGCTTAGAACACTCCTTAGTCATGGTTTCAACTTGTAGGACCTCCAGTGGCATATTATCGTTCTCACAAACTGGTGCATCATCTAATATTTTCTCATAAATCGTAGTCTCTTCATCATGAGCCTCATCGTCAGTTAGACAGCGTTTTAGAGCATCATCATCTCTACTCTCCATAGATGACTCTTCTTCCCATCTCTCAACAACATCAACATGATAACAAGTATCTCCCAAAGAAGGAGCATTTAAAGCTTTGTGGAGTTCAAATTCTACCTTCTCTTCACCCACATTGAGAGACAATTTACCGCTTTTCACATCAATCAAAGCTCCAGCAGTGGCAAGACACGGTCTACCTAGTATGATCAGAGTGTGCACATCTTCCGGCATCTCCGTGACAAAGAAGTCACATGGGATAGTCAATTTGCCAACTTGGAGGGGTACATCCTCCAAAACACCCAAGGGATATCTGATAAACCTATCCGCTAGTTGTAAAGAGACGCGAGTAGGGCTAAGATCACTAAAGTTAAGCTTATTGAAAATGGTATTAGGCATAAGACTTACATTGGCTCCAAGATCACAAAGTGCCCTTTGAATAGTCACATCACCAATTGAACATGGAATGGAGAATCTTCCAGGATCACTCAACTTTGGAGGAAGCTTGTTAAGAAGAATAGCACTGCACTCTTGAGAGAGCTCTACTGTAGCAGCTTGACAAATTTTTGTTCTTACCAGACAAGAGTTGCTTCAAGAACTTTGCATATATAGGAATTTCATAAATGGCCTCGAGGAACGGGATGTTAAGATGCATACCTTTCAATAACTCAAGGAACTTCCCATATTTCTTCTCAATTCGAGCCTTTGCTAAATGATGAGGAAAAGGAGTCGGCTCAACATAAACTCTGGAAGGCTTAGGTGGTGCTTTCTCAACCTCTTCAACAACATTATCTTTGTCAACCATATCACCAACACTTTCAGAAATATCCCCCACAACCTTTGACGGTGCCACAATTAGTCTACTTGGTTCCTCTAAACTCTTTCCACACCTCAAAGTAATTGCATTCACATTTTGGCGACCCTTAGGATTTGGTTCTGGTTGCCCCGGGAATTGGGGTGGTGCTCTTTGAAGCTAGGTTACCTGTTGGGTCACATGAGACATCTGTTGGGCTAGCTGTGCAATTTGGGTGTCAACTATCTTGTTGTGAGCGTCCATTCTATCAAATTTCTTGTTGGTTTCCTCAGAGATTACCAGGAGTCTTTCTAGCATAGAATCTATATTTGATTTTTGAGGAGGTTGTTGAGAAGGTTGACCTTGTTGCTTCTGCTAGAACCCAGGGGGTTTGATGTTTGTGGTGTGTGAGGTTGGTTGTTCCTCCAAGAGAAGCGTTCATTATCTTTAATTTCTAACCTGGATTGAACGTGTTTGAGTATGGGTCGTATCTAGGTCTAGCATTACCATACACAGCATTGGCTTGCTCTTACTCCGTAATACTCATATCCACAGACATGGAATTTTCATTATTCCCTTGGAAAGTGTTCAATTCAGCAGGAGTATGTACCAATTGATATATTCTTGATCTGTTGCGATAAAGCATCAACCTTAGTAGAGAGTAAAGTTATTGCATCAACCTCATATTTGCCGCCCTTCTTAGATGGAGTTCTCTCACTAGACCAATGGTAGCTGTTAGCGGCCATCTCTTCAAGCAAGGCCTTGGCTTCAACAACTATCTTGCCCATGAGAGCACCTCCTGCTGCAACATCAATGGAGATTTGAACCTCATGAGTCAACCCATTATAGAATGTCTGAATAAGGAGCCATGTTGGGATCTCATGATGAGGACATTGCCTTTGTATATCCTTATACCTTTCCCAAACTTCATAAAGTGATTCACCATCCAACTGAGTAAAGGATGTGATTGCATTGTGCAGCTTGGTAGTTTTCCCAGGAGGAAAGTACTTATGACAGAAAGCATTGGCTAATTCATTCCAAGTTGTGAACTTGTTCACCTCATGACTCTTGAGCCATTCTTTTGCTCTGTCCCGCAAGGATTAAGGGAACAAACGGAGGCGAAGAGCTTCATCGGAGGCCCCATTAATCTTCACAGTATCACACTTCTTAAGAAAAGAGTTAATATGTTCATTTGGATTCTCCATAGGACTGCCACTAAACTAATCTTGTTGAATGAAGTTGATCATTTGGATTTTGATCTCAAAGTTGTTGGCCTCTATAGCTGGCCTAGCAATGCTAGATGTAGATGTGACATCCGGCATATTATATTCTCGAAGAGGACGAGCCATTTGTTCTCTCCGAATATTTTCCTTCTCCCTTCTTTTTCTCTCAGCGTTAAGTCTCCTAGCTGTGGCATCTATCTCGGGATCAAAGACCAAGTTATCTACCGATCGCGATCGCCTGCGCATTCGGAAACAACTAGTGAAGAAATAAGCAAGAAACAAAGTAACAGGTGTAGTCTATTAATTCTCTAATCAAACTAATTCTATTCCGTAGCCTCCCCGGCAACGGCGCCAAAAACTTATTAGGGTTTTATTTTAATACCGCAAGTGAACGGTGTCGTAGCACATACGGGTCATACTCAGGGAGGTGCAAGACTAAACACTAGTTGATTTTAGACTATGAAATAGCTACACAATCCAAATATCAAGGCTATTAACTAATATCTAAACTAATAACAAAATATGACAAACTCGATGAATATGATAAATAAAATACTAAGATTAAGCATCACCACTAATATGAATTGATCAAAACATAACTCACATCCCAGTTATTCAATTATAGCTTAGACGAGATTGACATTCCCTTATGACTCAGTAATAAAGCACAGCTGCGAACCAAAACTAAATCCTCGGTCATTCCTCAATACCTAGAGCTCACTTTTGTGATAGCAATAGGCCTAACTAACATGTATGTCTCCTATTTTCATGGTTTACACACATAATTAGAAGCATTAAGAACCAATGTCAAATAATTTCCAATTTTAGTTATCACCTATTTTCATGGGAGAATTCAAATCAATGACAATATTATCTAAATTAAGACCCAACTTTCGTTGATGAACTCAATTAATAAAATAATAATTTAACATCAAATAAATATTACTAATCTCAACTCCAACTTTCGTTGATAATATTAAACTAGGGCTAAATCAAGATGCAAAATTGACAATAAAAACAATTTTATCAAACCCTAAACATATAACTCAATAACATGGGAATTAGAGAAAAAGCATATAATCAATCCATACTAGGGCTCAACTCAATCCTAGATGAAAAGACTACTCACTAATCATAATCAAATAAACAAAAGAGAAGTGAAAGAATAAAACTTGATAGACAATACTTGAATGAAAGTTAAATCTTCAATCTTAAATCTCCAAAATAGCAATAGGAAAACTTGGGCAAATATGGAGAAAACCCTATAAGAGAATAACGTTAAACTAGAATAATGAATAATAGATAATAAATAATCTCACCTAATTAGAAATCCTCTAATATAAATTTATATCTCCTAATACTAGTAGGAAGCAAAGTTACAAGATAAGGAAGCCAAATAAATCATTAAAAAGGCCGAAATTATCAAAACCGCACGCGTAGGAAATCCCAGCAAAACTGGGTCAACTTGCGAAGCCCATATCTCTTAGAATATAGCCCGCCTTGGGTCGTGCAACCTATCGTTGGAAGCTCTTCAAGCCTACTTTCCAATTATGGATAAAAGAGTGAACATGACTCGATTTCCACAATTCTTTCAATGAATTCCAACTCCAATTTAGCTTCAAATTGCACTTAAATATGTTCATAATGATCCTTATCAATGTAGATTGCTTCCAATTGCTCCTAATTACTCAATCTTGTCCAATGATACTCCAATTATGTTCTCAATACCTAAAATTCATCAAAGAATACCAAAAACACACAAAAGGAGTAATATTTCACAAATTAAGTAATAGTATGCATTTATGAACCATAATGCACCTAAATGCTCCTAAAATGCATCCTAAATGCACCCAAAACCTATATAAAAATACGACACATCACTCTCCCCTAACCACCCCCAACCCCACTAGCCCCCCGGCCCCCGACTCCCAGCCCCACACCGGGCCCCTACCCCAGCTCCACCGGCCCCCTCCCTCCTCCTCGATCTCCTGCGCCTCCCCCTCCCCTTCGAACTCATGCCCGGCGAGAGAGAGTTCAAAATCGCGAGCACTCCCACCCCTTCGATGATGATGCTTCCGTCACCACCGCACGCTGCCGCCACTCACTGCTGCTCTCCTTTCTTCTCTTTTCGCGTTTTGTGTTGCTGCGGTCCTGATGTTTTCTCTCCTTTATCCTCACCATACTGCCGCCGTTTGTTGTGGTTGTTTAAAATGAGAGGGACGAGTGCGCCGGCGAGAGAGAGGGAGGGGAGCGCGAGGGAGATCAAGGGGGGGCTGCGTGGGGAGGGGGAAGGGGAGGCGCGGCTGTGATTGCATGGGAAGGGGGACTTCGTGGGAGGGGGGAGATGTGTGGGAGAGGAGGGTGGTGAATTTTGGGGTTGTTGGGGGGTGGTGGTGGTGGGTGGGGGGCTAGTGGGTTAGGGGGAGAGAGTGTGGGTTAGGGTTTTTAGGATTACTTAGGGTTAGTTAGGGTTTTAGGGTTACTTAGAGTTTTTTAGAGTTAATTAGGGTTTTTTAGGGTTAATTAACGCTAATGACTAACAGAGTTAACCGCCGTTAGCCATTAAGGGCATTTTGTGAATTTTTTTTTTTAAGTTGGGAGTATCTAGTGAATTTTGAAAAAAGTTGGGGTATTTGGTGAATAAATTTTTTTGTCTGGGGTATTTGGTGAAAAAACCGAAAAAAAATAGTAAATGCATTGTATAAGGTTTGATCCCATGATTTCAAGCTTATATACTAAAGTCTTGATCACTAAAGCATTGTATAAGTGTTATCATTTTAGATTAAAATATTAATAAATGAAAAATGTAAGTACCTCGGGCGTAGGCCGGGGTCAAAAAGTAGTTGGATATTAAATAGCAGGAAAGATACTAGTATCAGTACTGATAAAAAAAGATTTGGAACCTTACGGTATCTTACACACGACCCCTTAAAATGTAATGATGTCAGCAGATTTGAAAAGTTTAGAGTCTAATCCATTTTAAACTAAATTTGTCGGATTGGACTAGACTGAAAAGTTTAGTACTAACTCAAACTCAAATTGTCGTATCCAAAAGCTTTCAGGCTAAACTTGGATAATTTCTGTGGAGTCCAAAGTCCAATCTAAATATTATTTAGCATATAATTCGGTCCAGAGTTATCCTCTTGTTACGTGAGCCTTCAACTCTAAGTAGTCTATATAGATTGTTGTGTCTCCTTGAAAAAAAAAAGATAGATGGGTTGATGTGTGCTTATGTATAGATTATTGCAAATGAGTGCTTAGATAGTGCAGATTGTTAAGAAACATTTTTATCATTATTTTGGGACTCAAATCTTCTATTTTGCAATTTGTATATTTTTATAGACTTTATAACTCTTTTGAAATGGATGTTACTTATATGAAATGGTGTTATTAGTTTTAATATACCCATACTTTATTTTGCTTCAAAAATTAATTTTGAGATAATGAGTTTAAATTTTCAAATTCCAATCATAAAAGAACGGTTTGAACCTAATTTGGCAAAAAAGTTTATATATAATTTAAACTAGACTGACTTGGATTTGGACAAAAAAGAAAAAAACAATGGACTGGATTTGACTCAAAAAAAGTTCGAATCATATTTAACCTCGATTTTTCGAGTCCAAAAAATGTTAGACTGAATTTACATTTGACAAAATCCAATCTAGTCCATCCAATGTACTCCTCTATTAAATAGTATCCAAACATATTCTATCAGTTTTTAGAGCATTCTGAATCTCATGGGAACTCATTACTTTAACTAATTATATTTTTAATCATTAATTGATGGGTTTCTTCGGCAATAATTTTTTTTGGTGAACAAACGGTATCATAAACTTAACTTGTCATGGCAAAAAGCCTATTACAATCCATGCTTAATAAATCCTTGCAATAAATCGGGGGGAGGGGTAGGTGTCTGATTACATTGAGTGAATCTAGTCCACGCCTACACCCATGGCATAAAGCATATGCAACCTGATTTTCTTGCCGTCTAGCGAATAAAAGCCTCGTTCCTTGGAAGTAATGCTGCAGCTCCCTGCAAGCCATAACAATATCACTATATAAATCCTCGTACCCCCTCTGGGCCTCTGTGATCATCTCCACTGCCTGCTTGCCATCCGAATGTAATACAATGTGTGTGTAATTGACCTCACTTGCCATATGTAAGCCTTGGCGAATTGCTAGTAGTTCTGCATGTAAAGGGTTAATGGCATAGGACAAGCAATAAAAACCATCGCACCACTGACCACGCATATCACGTATTACACCTGCTATGCATATTTTGGTTTCAATGTTTACAAAGGAGGCATCAACATTCACATGGACCCAAGGGGAAGGAAAAATAACACGCATTGGAGCTGAATGTAAAGACAATGGCAATGACGAGGGGGGGTTTGTAGTTTGGTTCACAATGAATTCCTTAGCTAGGGAAAGAGCAGTTTTCAAAATAACTTGGGGTGGAGTATAAGGTGTAGCATCAAAGATGAATCTGTTGCGGGCTTTCCATAATTCGAACCACAAGAAAGGAAGAAGGACGGACCACTTAAGACTTTCAAACTCTTGGTCTATGTTAACAACAATCCTAACCCATTCCTCAATATGTGTGACCTCCCAAAATATATCAGGTGGGGTGAGAAGCATCCAGACTTGAGAGGCTTTTGGGCAGTCCCTCATTACATGTAAAGTGTTTTCCTCACCGGTATTGCAACAAGGGCAATAATGAAAAGTTGAAATAGTACATTGAAGTGGTTCAAACGAAATCTTATGTGCAAACACACATGTCAAAGATAGCATATGAATATGATGAAAGCCCAAAGACTTCAACCAGAGGAGGAATTATTTGTATTGTAATAGATCTTGTGTACATCAGATTAATGATATATGTATTTCCTCCGTTTTATTTCTTTGGCAAAATATGAGTTTTACGCTTGTTAATGCACAATTTTAATCGTTGATGTCTTTAATTAATTAATAATAATTATTATAAAAGGTTGATATTTTGAAATTATATATCGGGGCATATCTAACGGGACCATGTGGATATATTTTCATTTTCATAAAAATTGTAATAGAAGGTGAAATGGTGGTATATAAATAGGGTAAAAAGCTACATTATACTAGAAAATAACTATAAAGTAGATTTACCAAAGAAAAATAAGTTAGATATACATATACTTATCGTTGTTTTATTTGATAGGCAACCTATTTTAAGTGTTCCCTTAATGCAAATCGGAGTGTCCTACACAAGTTAGGATTGTTCGGCTGATAGTTGCTTAGCTAAAGAACACAAGGCCAGGCTTAAAAACATGCAATGGGGTACAACAGAAAGGGGACGTTTGGAAAGTCACTTTCGAGTTTGGACGTTTGGATGGTTGAACAGCAAAGTAGCAGGTTGAGGCCCACTTGAGGGCTCAAGTAGGGGCAGGTAAATTAATGCCATCCAAACAATACCCATGTGCTTGGGGTTACCATCCCAAGAGTTGTAAGTAACTCGTCCCCGTGATCCTCTTATTAGGGTAACCTTTTCTTAGTTGTTTGTTATAGTAGTTCGGAACCCCTAGTATTTGCCCCACAAATGTCAATATGTCATCTAAAGCACCTACTTTTAAGTATTTAAGTATTAAACCTATAAGTATAAGGTATTCATAAATAAAAACCATTATTTCCATCTTGTAATAAAGTTATCCAAAATTTCATTGTAATAATCTAATGTAAGAAGTGGTAACTATATAAAAAAAAACTATCACTATGTTAGATAATACTTAGTAGATTAGTGTAACTTAAGATTTTAAAATGTTACTATATGGAAAAAAAAAAAGATCACTATGTCATATGGGTGGTTTCAGTCCACAATAATATTAGTATAGACTAGGTATATTGAAAATATAAAATTTTAAGATTTGTATAAGAACCTTTATGACATGTTAATTAGAGCACTAGTTTTTTTTATCTTATTGTAACTTATGTCTATCTCATCTTAATTCACTTTATATACCGTATCAGTTTATGTGGGGTGGCAATTCAATCTGTATGCAATATGATTCTAACTCCATTACTCCATCTACAGAAAAAAAAATTTGATTCAAATGTGAAAAAATGAAACCCAATCCTAATTCTAATGTAACATTCGAGTAATCCAATTACTAAATCTACTTCATCAAGTGATAGGTTAAAGAGAACAAAATAGTGTAAACGTTTGGTGTTATTAAAAATCAAGTAAATATTGAACCCTACTGTTTGGGCTCAATTAATCAGCAGCCTAATAAGGAGCCTAAAAGCCTCCTAGAGCATGGGACAGGTGGCAACAGTGGGTCCCACCTGTAGGTTGACCTAATCACCAGTATTTTGGGAGATCTCTAAGAAGGATGGAATAACCATTGCCTGAAAAGGGTAGCATGCCCAAAAGGCCCATCTGAACAATGTTCCTTGTTTGGGAAATCCCCAACACTATAAATACCAACTGCCTCATCAATGAACAGGTATTGAATTCTCACCTAGCAAACCAGAGCATCTCTCTCTAGACTTTATCTCTCTACCTCTATCTCAACTGACTTGAGCGTCGGAGGGGCGATCCCGGAACCACCCCCGGGGTAGTCTAACATCGTTTTTCAGGATTCAAGTGTACGGACATCGGAGCTCAGGCGAACACTCTTGGGGCCCACATCAAATCTCACAACATATTACAATCCTTAATTTCTTAGCAGAAACAGTTTGGCGTCTGTGGGGAAGTTACAATCAAAGTCGCTTCGCCACCACTCAGTAAGAACCACTTCGCAATGGCCCCAGCCAAGAGCACTCGCACCAGACAGCCCTCAGCACAGGCTCAGAGGTCCGAAAGGGATCCTTCACCATCTCACCAGAGGAGGTCTGAACGGCCTAGGACGCCGACCGTTCAAACCTCGACCATGAAGAGGAGCGATCAATCGAAAATAGACGGGACCCCTCACGGCGGCTACAACACGCCGACCCCCCATCCCATATCCACGGCGGACATAAATTTGATAGCCGCTCGGCTCAGCCCAGACCTTGCAAGCAAAGCCTGAGGGATATGATAGCCAATCTGCAGCGGGGACGCTTTCTTCAACCCCCTAAAGACGAGACCACTGGTCCCTTCCCTTCGGGCAGAAGAAGACAGGCCGGCCCTAGCTTGGCGGCGGTCGGGTCCGAGGGAGCATAGTCAGCACGATCGGTAACGATCCAGACAGGGGGAGGAAGAGCGGCACGAGTCTAAAGGGAGATCCACTCTACGGGGTGAGGAGACGCACGTGTCCAAGTTGCCCAGGGGTAACGTCGGGAAGAAAACCCAGGATGCTCGGCATTTCCTAAACGAGAAGTGGCTCAGCAAGGGCCTAGACGCTCGGCACATTCTCAATAAAAAAGCCGCTCGGCGGGAAGGGCGCGGCGACTCGGCCAATCAAAGCCCATTCGGATCAACGGCGGGCGCTCAAGTTCATGGTCCCATTCAGCCGGGACATACTTCGAGGCGCCACTGGAAAAATCAAAACGCCTACGATCGGAACCATTTGCGGCCTAACCGACCGGACGATCACATGGCCACGTACAAAGCGCAAATGAGCGTTCAAACCGGGCCGTGAGGCCACCTGGTGCCGTTTCTTTCCCACGACTCGAAAGGACCGGCCCTAAACTGGTTCCAAGAGCTTCCCGCAGGGATCGTAACGGATTTCTCAGTACTCGAGGACCTATTCCTTCACCAGTTTATCGCTGGAAAAAGACAAAAGAAAACAAGTCTTCATTTGATGGGAGTCAGGCAGGAGAAGAGCGAAAGCCTGGCCGACTACATCAAAAGATTCAATGAGGAGTCATTGAAAGTCTCCGATCTGCAAGATGCAGTGGCGTTCGCCGCCCTAATGTCTGGCCTTCAGCCCGGTCGGCTCAGATGGTCCTTGGCTGAGAACGAAGTGAAAACCTTCTCCGAAGCAATGACTCGGGCTCAAAGATTCATCCAAGCGACAGACATATGTCGTCACTCAGACGATGGGAGCAAGAAGAGGAAAGAAGAAGGAAATCACAAGGACCAGCCGAAGCAGCAGAAAACGGGTGGTCGGTCAGATAGGTTTAACGACCACGACCCCCGATTCAACAAGAACAGAAGAGAAATCTACTTAGACATCAAGGATAAATCCATGATGTCCCGCCCACCTCCCATCAGAACGTCGGTCGCTCGGCGAGACAAAAGCCAATGGTGCGAGTTCCACAAAGAATGCGGTCACACCACCAAGGATTACAGGGAACTTAAGAAGTCCCTGGACAACCTAGCTGACCAGGGGAAGCTGAACCGGTACCTCAAGTCCTCTAGGGAGGAAAAGGGCAAACAAAAGGTTGGTCAATCCAACAGCGGCGATACGGAGGGCTTCATCGGGGTCATAGCAGGTGGCTTCGCGTCGAGCGGCCTAACCGGCCGCTCACTCAAAGCCCACCTCCAGAGTTTGAAGCACCAGGTACTCGACGTCCATCATCCCCGACCCGACTGTCCTATCATGACATTCAGCGAGTCCAGTCGGCCCCTGCACACGCCCCACGACGACCCCTTGGTCATCGAACTCAAAGTGGCTAATGCCAGAGTCAAACGGGTGCTAGTGGATAGTGGATCTTCGGCAGATATAATCACACTGGAGTGCCTCAGGAAACTGAAGTACAATGAGAAGGATGTAACCCCGCTCAATCAGCCACTCATAGGCTTCGGGGGAAATTCGGTACATCCTGTCGGATCCATTAAATTGCCTGCTCGGATGGGAGAGAAGGGCAAAGGAAGAAGCCTACCGATTGACTTCCTGGTGGTGGACATCCCTCTGCCATACAACATCATAATGGGAAGACCAACTCTGAACAAGGTCAAGGCAGCAATATCAATTTACCAGCTCCTCATGCAGTTTGAAACCGACGAGGGCAAAGTCGGAAAAATCCAGGGGGATCAGCAGGCAGCCAGGGAATGTTATGTGAATAGCCTGAAAAACAAGGTCGACTTCCATGAGGACTCGAAGAAAAGAAAACGGGAAGACGATCAGCCCTCAAGAGGGCTCGGGGTTTACCTTACCGAGAACCCCAAACAATATGAGCGCCCTCAGTCAGCCGAGGACGACGAAGAAGTCGTCATTGATGAAAAGCACGGTCGGACTTTGAGAGTAGGCAAGGCCATGGATCCTCGAACAAGAGAGGAGATCATCCAAGTGTTAACAGAATACAGAGACGTCTTCGCCTACGAAGCCACCGAAATGCCCGGGCTCGACCCTAAAGTGATGTGCCACGAGCTGAACATCAAAGAGGGATTCAAACCGGTCAAACAAAAGCTGAGGCATCAAGGCCCCGAGAGGAACACTGCGGCAGCCACCGAAGTCAAGAAATTGCTCGAAGCAGGGTTCATTGAAGAATGCCAGTACTCGGAATGGCTGGCCAACATAGTCCTGGTCAAAAAGTCGAGTGGGGCATGGAGAATGTGCGTGGATTTTACAGAACTAAACAAGGCCTGTCCAAAAGATAACCATCCTCTGCCCAAAATCGACAGGCTGGTCGACTCGACGGCAGGTCACGCTCTCCTAAGCTTCATGGACGCAAACGCGGGGTATCACCAAATCCCGATGGCTGAGCATGATCGAGTTCATACCGCCTTTGTCACCAATCAAGGGGTGTATTGCTACAAAATGATGCCCTTCGGGCTCAAGAATGCAGGGGCTACGTATCAGCGCACGGTCAACAATATATTCAGCGATCAACTGGGTCGGAATATCGAAGTGTATGTTGACGACATGATCGTCAAAAGCAAAGCTCAGGGTGATCACCCCTCTGATCTAAAAGAGACTCTCAGTACCTTGAGGAAATTCCGCATGATGCGGAACCCGAAAAAATGCGTATTCGGGGTGAAAGGAGGAAAGTGCCTCGGGTTCCTGGTCGATGAAAGGGGAATCGAAGCCAACCCTGACAAAGTGAAGGCAGTGGTAGAAATGAAGTCCCCTCGGAATGTGAGAGAGGTACAACGCTTAACAGGCTGTTTGGCTGCCCTCGACCGCTTCCTATCCCGGTCAGCAGATAAGAGCTTGTGCTTCTTCAAAGCTCTAAAAAGAAAAGAGTTCACTTGGGATGACGAAGCCGAACAGGCCTTCACCTCCCTCAAAGCGCATCTATCAACACTCCCAAAGTTGATCTCCCCCTTGCCGAGGGAAACGCTTTTCGTTTACTTAGCTGTTTCAGAATACGCACTCAGCGCTGTTCTAGTGGCCGAGAGAGAAGAAAAACAGCACCCGGTCTACTTCATAAGCCACGCCTTCCGAGGGGCCGAGGTCAAATACAGTGAAGTCGAGAAGATGGTCTTCGCCTTAGTAATGGCCAGTAGGAAGCTCAAGCCTTATTTTCAGGCCCATCCAATCAAGGTTCTCACAGGTCAACCGCTCAGAAAGCTCATCGAAAGCAGGAATCATTCTAGCCGGATGACTGACTGGGCGGATCAGCTAGCGGATTTCGGGTTGGAATATGAACCCAGGAGGGCGATCAAAGCCCAGGCCTTAGCTGATTTCATAACCGAATGTACGTCTAGGCCTCCAGCCAGTCAGCAGGAGGCTTGGGAGTTACAAGTAGATGGCTCGTCCACCAAAACAGGGTGTGGAGCCGGGTTGGTTATCAAGCCCCCAGTCGGGGAAAAAATGGAGTACGCCATCAAATTCGAATTCTTAAGCTCTAACAACGAAGCCGAATACGAGGCCCTAATCCTCGGACTGGAGTTGTGCATCCTAGCCGGAGCCACCACGATCAATGCTAAATCCGATTCACAACTAATTGTGGGGCAGATATCAAGCGAGTATGAAGCCAAGGAAGACAACATGAGAATGTATCTGGCCAAGGCCCAAAGCATCATCAAACGGCTATCTCAGTTCAATATCACCCACATACCCCGATCAGAAAACCAGCAGGCCGATGCTTTAGCCCGAATGGCCAGTTCGGCGGAGGGGTCGGCCCCTCGTACAATTATGTGGGAAGTCCTCCGGCAGCCCAGCATCAATGCTAAGGAACAGCTTGTATTGAATCGGACATCCGAATGGATGGATGAGGTAGTCGGATATTTGAGAGACGGGAAACTACCTGAGGACCTTAAGGAGGCTGACCGGGTCAAGCACAAGTCCGGATGGTTCCTATGGCACGAGAATCAACTCTATAAAAAGTCCTTCACTCATCCATTGCTCAAGTGCGTAACCCCCGAGGAAGGAAATTACATCCTCAGGGAAATCCACCAAGGGGCCTGCGGAAGCCATCAAGGGGGAAGAACCGTAGCGGGAAAAGCTCTCCGAGCCGGATATTACTGGCCCACTCTCAAGGCAGATGCTCACGAGCTGGTTAAAAGGTGCCCATCCTGTCAGATCCACTCGGACATCCCCAGGGCACCAACCACCCCCTTGACAACAATTCAAGCAGTTCTGCCATTCAAAAAAATGGGGCATGGACTTACTCGGACCATTTCCCCCAGCCTCAGGTCAAAGAAGGTTCCTCATAGTCGCTATCGACTACTTCACTAAGTGGACCGAGGCCGAGCTACTCTCCTCCATAACGGATAAACAGATTCAAGCATTCATTTGGAGGAATATCATCACCAGGTTCGGGGTTCCAAGGGTACTAATTTCCGACAATGGGCGCCAATTCAACAGTGGTCCTACTCGGGAATATTGTGCCCGTTTCGGAATATGCACCAAGTTCTCCGCGGTCTCTAGGCCCCAAACGAATGGGCAAGCTGAGTCAGCTAACAAAATAGTTCTCAAACGAATCAAGAAATCCTTGGAGGCTGCTAAAGGAGCATGGGTCGACGACCTACCCGGGGTCCTCTGGTCGGCCCGAACCACTACCAAGGAGGCAACAGGACATTCGCCCTTCAGCCTTGTATACGGAAGCGAGGCAGTCTTGCCAGTGGAGATCGACATCCCATCTCCTCGAATGACGTTCTATGAATTCGAGAGGAACGAGGAAGAGAAGCCAGTCAACTTGGACTTGCTGCCGGAAACAAGGGGCAATGCACTGCTAAAATCCATCCGGTACAAACAAAGAGTTACTCGGATGTTCAATCGCAGAGTAAAGTCCCGACCAATCCAACTCGGCGATTGGGTTGTCCGGAAAGTCGAAGCCACGGGGCTCTCGCACTTAAAGGGAAAGCTCGGACCTAACTGGGATGGCCCTTACAAAGTCACAGAAATCATCAAGCCAGGCACATTCCGACTAGAGTCCGCCGAAGGCATCCCCTTGGCCCGACCCTGGAACGCAGACAACCTTAAAAAATACTATGTGTAAAGTTTGTTGCTCGCAATAGGGGCATATATTGTAACAGCTTAATCATAGCCGATCGGCATTTTCATAGTTAGCCATTTACGTAGTAATTAAATGCAGCCAGTCGGCATATTTTGTTCAATAGCCAATATCTTGTACTACAAAATCAATTAGACTTAACCAGTCACAATAGTTGGTCGGCATTTTTACAAAGGCAGAAAATGGATTAGCAAACAAGTTAGCCGGTTCAACGAAGTTAATCAGAAAATATTGCAATCAACAAACAAACAAGTTGAGACAAAATAACTAGATTCATTGAAGATGGTCGGGCATTACAAGAAGGAGCCATTGCAAAAGCTATAAAAGGCAAAATACAAAAACAACTAAGTACAGAGTATATCCTAAGAGCTAGGAGGGGGAAGGTCAGTCGACTTTTCGGCATTCACTTCAGTGTTGTCACCAACTAGCTCCTCCCCTCGACCGACATCGTCAGCCGCATCAGCATCATCATCCTCGTCATCATCGCCGTCGACGACATTGACATCGACTCGGCCCTCATCGTCCCCCTCATCATCATCATCATCATCATTATCGGAGCCAGCCCCCTCCGCCTTCAACCGAGCCAGGATGGCAGCATTGTCAGCATCTATGGACATCTGATAGCTTGACCAGACATCAGCCCAAACCAAGTTAGGACAGGACTCGGCCAGAATTTTCTTCAGTCTATCAAGGGCCTCGTCCTCCCCCATCTTGTGCGCTGCACTGCCCACCTCATTGGCGTACACCTCGGCAGCCTCGGATTTCTCCCAGTCGGAGAACCACTGCTCTTCGGTCTTAACCTTGCCCTCCAGCTCGGCCAATTTGGCCTCAAGATCAGTCACCTTCAGCTCGGCCTCCGTCAGCTTGGTAAGGTCAGCCACTTCCTCGGCCAGGCTCACCCGATTCTGGGCGACATTGGCCATCCGAGCGGAGAACTGGGACAAGAAGAGAGTCAATTACAAAATTGTTAAAAGAAAGCAAGGGTCGAATAGGAAAAGCACTTACATCATGCCAGGCGCGGAAAAGCTCGTTCGTCTCGTTCCGACCGTGGGTTATTTCAATGTATTCACGGTCGGCAGGAGTGTAAATGTGCTCGAGGGCCTTGGACCAGCGACCATCCTTCTCCTTCCTGCTCAACCCCGCGAAGGGAACAGGCACCGAAATCGCGCCCCTCGAGCCATCCCCCGGCAACTCCGCAGTTGGAGACAGAGGGGTATATTGTGGACTCCCGATCGGTCGGAAATCAGAGGAATGAAGGGAAAGGTCTCCTCCGTCGGTCTGTTGGGGGGCCCTTGGGGCTGATAACTTCAACGGACTTGCTCCGCTTGGCCTTCTCACGATCGGCCTTGGCTTTTTCCCGTTCAGCTTTCGACCGAGCGACGGCTTTCTCTGTCTGGGCTACTTTATCAGAAGATCGCTCTTTTCTTTTCTTGGTCTTCGGCTTAGCAGGATCCTGGGGCAAAGGGAAAACAGTCAACAAAGCAAATCCGAGTATAGTCGGTCGGGCTAAAAAAGGGGGGCAACAGGAAGATAAACAAATTACCTTGGGAGGAGCGGGAACCTTCATGGTTTTCGCCGTAATCTCGGCCTTCAACCGAGCCGCTCTCATAGCCGCCACGTTCAGCTTCTCGGCCATGGTCGGATCAACTTCTTCGATATAGGCTCTGGCGGGTTCTGTAAAACAAATCATAGTGCACAAGTGTTAGCCAAAATAGAATGCAAATATTACTAAACCGACTGCCCCATCCCCTCGGCTGATTACCCTTCGGAAAGGTCTTACTTAGACCCATGGCCGAGAGGAAGTATTCGTCAGTGAAGAGCCTATGGTCGGGCAACCATTGGCCGGGCACGAACACCTCACCTCCATTAACTATCCTCGCCTCGGTCTGCATGTAGCAGGCCGCCGCCCCTTCTTCATCTTCAAGCTCCCCTACTCGGAAATTAAGGGCGACTAAGGGCTCGGTCGAAGGGGGAACCCGAGTAATCCCCCAATCTCCGCCGAAATAGACGAAGGCGAATTCCCTCCGAAACCCTTTCTGTGACGTGGGAAGGTTAAGGACAGTCCGGTAGCCCGGTCGGACTTGGAAACTCCACCAGCCCGGCCCGTTGTTTGCAGCCATAACTTCGACCAGCTTATAAAGATGCCGCCACAACTTCAGTGTCGGTCGGACACGCATTAGGTCGCAGAGCACCTGGAAGGCATTAATGCCTTCCCAGGAGTTGGGGGAAATTTGGCAAATCGCCAAATCATATGCGTTCAGTAACTCCTTGACGAAGTCGGTCAGCGAAAACCGAAGCCCCATCTCCATTGACTTGTAGTAAACGGCGATGCATCCAGGCGGTGGAGACAATACTGTATGATGGGCTTCCGGTCGGACCAGATAGTAGGGGTCTTTTATTTGGAACCTGGTCGCCGTCCCCCGAAGGTCTTCAGTCAAAGATTTTATTACTCCGGGTTCGGGGAAGAATGTCTCTGGACCTCCTTTCGGATCCAGGTCGGGATACTCTAACTCTCGGTCCGAAGTGAACGCTTCTCCTGCTCCCCTCGGCATGGCCACCCGCACTACATCACAAGACAAGTATTTGTCTAAGTAACTTCTTGAGGGGGGATAGGCCAGTGACACTTCCCAAGGATAGGGAATGATACCCTCGGCTCCACCTCCACCGAAGACGAAGGGCTCGAGAGAGCAACCGCGTCGGGCACAGCCGAGGGGTCGGGGCAATTTATTATCGCCGACACCAGCGTTATTCCCATCCCCCTCACCTCCTCGGATAAGATATAGGGAGGTGAGGTCGGAGGTGTCGACGACTCGGACGAATCTCCCATTATTTATAAACAAGGGAGTCGGCCGAGGCTGTTCAAAGGAAAAGAAAGAAAGAAAACTTAAGAAAAACGAAAAGCGTACCTGGTCGGACGAAGAAGCTGGAGGAAGAGCTGTGAAGAGTTGAGAGAATTTGGAGATTTTTGAGAGAGAGAGAATGAGGAAATGAGCAAGTAACCCTGAAATTCTCTCCCCTCTCATACATATATAGGGGTGCCTTGGGGGATGTGCAACGCAAACCTCCCCGCGTCGCTCTAATGGGCTTCCAATAGAGGCCCAATTGGACCCCTTCAGTCCATTCCATGAGGAGTCCAGCGAAATTAAGAAAAGCATCCTAAGCCCGAGGAATTTGAAGCGTCAGAACTCCATAAGGCGCCCCTCCAACTCGGCTTATATCAAGGGTCCCAACATCCCCTGAATCAAGAGTGGATATGTGGCATGACAAGGAGGACACACCCGGTCGGACCAACTGGGGGCTCATTAGCCCCTCATCCGAGTGGCTCAGCACCCCATTCGGCCAATAGGAGCTCCCCTCCTTTGCCGAATCGCTTCTATACTTGGTCAAATATGGCCAAGTATCAGCTAGCACCCACTCGGACCAGCTTGGGGCTCATTAGTCCTCATCCGAATGGCTCAGCACCCCATTCGGCCAATAGGAGCCCCCCTCCTTTGCCGAATCGCTTCTATACTTGGTCAAATATGGCCAAGTATCAGCAAGCACCCACTCGGACCAGCTTGGGGCTCATTAGCCCCTCATCCGAGTGGCTCAGCACCCCATTCGGCCAATAGGAGCCCCCTTCCTTTGCCGAATCGCTTCTATACTTGGTCAAATATGGCCAAGTATCAGCAAGCACCCACTCGGACCAGCTTGGGGCTCATTAGCCCCTCATCCGAGTGGCTCAGCACCCCATTCGGCCAATAGGAGCTCCCCTCCTTTGCCGAATCGCTTCTATACTTGGTCAAATATGGCCAAGTATCAGCAAGCACCCACTCGGACCAGCTTGGGGCTTATTAGCCCCTCATCCGAGTGGCTCAGCACCCCATTCGGCCAATAGGAGCTCCCCTCCTTTGCCGAATCGCTTCTATACTTGGTCAAATATGGTCAAGTATTAGCAAGCACCCACTCGGACCAGCTTGGGGCTCATTAGCCCCTCATCCGAGTGGCTCAGCACCCCATTCGGCCAATAGGAGCTCCCCTCCTTTGCCGAATCGCTTCTATACTTGGTCAAATATGGCCAAGTATCAGCTAGCACCCACTCGGATAAACTTGGGGCTCATTAGCCCCTCATCCGAGTGGCTCAGCACCCCATTCGGCCAATAGGAGCTCCCCTCCTTTGCCGAATCGCTTCTATACCTGGTCAAATATGGCCAAGTATCAGCTAGCCCTTCATCCAATAAGAAGGGACCGGGTCGGCAATCTCCCTTCAATAGTGAGTGACCCGGTCGGACCTCTCCTCCTCCAAATAAGAAGGGACCGGGTCGGCACTCTCCCTTCACCAGGGAGTGACTCGATCGGCCACTCCTCATTCAGCAAGAGGAGACCGAGTCGGCATTCTCCCCTCACCAGGGAGTCACCCGGTCGGCCACTCTTCTTTTAGCAAGAGGAGACCGGGTCGGTATTTTCCCTTCACCAGGGAGTGACCCGGTCGGCCACTCCTCATTCAGCAAGAGGAGACTGGGTCGGCATTCTCCCCTCACCAGGGAGTGACCCGGTCGGCCACTCTTCTTTTAGCAATAGGAGACCGGGTCGGCATTTTCCCTTCACCAGGGAGTGACCCGGTCGGCCACTCTTCTTTTAGCAAGAGGAGACCGGGTCGGCATTTTCCCTTCACCAGGGAGTGACCCGGTCGGTCACTCCTCCTTCAGCAAGAGGAGACCGGGTCGGCATTCTCCCCTCACCAGGGAGTGACCCGGTCGGCCACTCTGCATTTAGCAAGAGGAGACCGGGTCGGCATTTTCCCTTCACCAGGGAGTGACCCGGTCGGCCACTCCTCCTTTAGCAAGAGGAGACCGGGTCTGCACTCTCCCTTCACCAGGGAGTGACCCGGTCGGCCACCCCTCATTCGGCAGGAGATGACCGGGTCGGCATTCTCCCCTCACCAGGGAGTGACCCGGTCGGCCACTCTTCATTTAGCAAGAAGAGACCGGGTCGGCACTCTCCCTTCACCAGGGAGCGACCCGGTCGGCCACTTCTTGTTCAGCAGGGGATGACCGGGTCGGCGCTCTCCATTCACCAGGGAGTGACCCGGTCGACCTCTTCCCATTTACCAGGAGGAGACCGGGTCGGCGCTTTTCCTTCAACAGGAAGGGAACCCGGTCGGCATTCCCCCCTTCAGCAGGAAATAAGCCGGTCGCCCACCAATCAGAAATAAGGCGGCTGTGTATTCCGCCACAGACAGGCATCCCACCAGTCAGGTTCCCGTGATCCCCCATCTATGGCGTGGGGCTAATTGTTTGGGCTCAATTAATCAGCAGCCCAATAAGGAGCCTAAAAGCCTCCTAGAGCATGGGACAGGTGGCAACAGTGGGTCCCACCTATAGGTTGACCTAATCACCAGTATTTTGGGAGATCTCTAAGAAGGATGGAATAACCATTGCCTGAAAAGGGTAGCATGCCCAAAAGGCCCATCTGAACAATGTTCCTTGTTTGGGAAATCCCCAACACTATAAATACCAACTGCCTCATCAATGAACAGGTATTGAATTCTCACCTAGCAAACCAGAGCATCTCTCTCTAGACTTTATCTCTCTACCTCTATCTCAACTGACTTGAGCGTCGGAGGGGCGATCCCGGAACCACCCCCGGGGTAGTCTAACATCGTTTTTCAGGATTCAGGTGTACGGACATCGGAGCTCAGACGAACACTCTTGGGGCCCACATCAAATCTCACAACATATTACAATCCTTAATTTCTTAGCAGAAACACCTACTCATCACCAACCTAATCCAAATTCGAATTATTGAATACGAATCTAAATCCAGTTGCGTTTAGAAAAATCCAATTGAGTGCAAATAGAGGTGGATTAATCTTAAAGTTTGAGAAATTTCAAAAATGTGTGACCCATCGCTACTTCTAATTGTTTCACTTTGACTTGTCGCGATTATCAATACACAATCTTAATATTTAACATCTTTATTTTACACATTTGTAAAATTATAAAAAGTAAGTTATATATATATTATGACTGTTGGTAATTTTCAAACTTATTTTATTTCGTGGTTTTTGAGATATTCCAATTACAAATTTCGAGTTATACAGTGTGCATGTGGACCCCACCTCACGACTTGCTCCATGACTTAAATCATGTAATGATCCAATTTGCAATTTGTCATGGAATGACCCAAAATAAGTGACCTAAAAATCATGGGTGCAAGTGCAACCGTGCAAGGCCATGTATTTTTAGATCAATCCACATAATATGTTGTCATGACCCAAAAAACTACGAGTGGCAATACTCTTCTAACAATGTCCTTAACCTGCTGTTGGTTGTTCTAGAATCTTCTGTTGTTACGTTCCTTCTATATCATATGAACAGCAACACATAACCTCATTGTATAAAACTGTTGCAGAGTAAACTGACCACTAAATTGCCTAACAATGCACACTTGAAGTTCGAAAGACTAGCTGCCAGGCTGCCTGTTAAAATAACTTGCCAAACTAGCTTAGCAAAGTGGCACACTCACAAACCAAGTGCTTAATTGTCTCATTCTCAGAATACAAAACAAGCATGTTTGATCACATTGGAAACCAAACTTCTGCAAATTTCTCCCAGGATAGCAGCAGAGTTCCAAAGTCAAATGTTAAAGATATTCCAAATGTATACTAGTTGCCTTAAGAACACATAAAGTCTTCGAGCAACCGAAGCTAGCTATCCTGGTAGCACCGGATCCTGTCTACAAAAAGCCTATAAATAGAAGAAAAAAAAAAGCGTGAAAAGCATCATGGAATTGTTGAATAGAGACTAAGTCCTCTCTTCCAAATAGCAATAAGTCATTAGCAAAGCAAACATGTCTGATATATATTGAGCTTTTTGAATCTTGGGTGAAAACTGAAAATCTTGTTGTGTTGTACTCCCAACAAGCATTCATTCAGATACTCCATGAAAAGAACAAACAAACATGGTGAAATACCTTGTCTCAAACCTTTTCGAGCCTCAATAGGAACAGTGAGTTCACCATTAAGGGGGCGTTTGGTTCAATTAAAGGAGTGGAAAGGGAATGGAATCAAGTAGAGGGAAGGAATGGTAACAATAATTGTTACTTTTATTGGGGGTTTGGTTCAACAATGGAAAGGAATCGCTTGTAAGGGAATAGAAAGGATTTTGTTACTCCTCTAATTAGGAAGGTAACATTTTGGGGGTTTGGGTTACCCTCAAGTAAGGGTAATGGTTAACCCACTACCCAAACCAAACAAGGAGAAATGGATTCGGATTATTGAATCCGTTTCCATACCCCAAAAAAGCTCAACCAAACAAGGCATAACATTGAAAGTGTAAGAAATAGTGTTGAGGCGAACCATAACCCATTCAAGAAACTGAGAGGGAAATCCAACTCCAACCTACGATATCTAACAAAAGGTCATTCAACTGAGTCATAAGTCTTTTGTAAGTTAATCTTGATCATGCTCCTATGAGAAATATGCTTCTTCCTGTACCCCTTGCTAAACTCATTACTCAAAATAATATTATAAAAATGACTCTACCCTGTATAAAAGCAGATTGACTGCCACCAATCAAACCATTACTAAAAAAAATTAGAAACAATTTTGTAAAGAACACTACAGCATGCTATAGGCCTGAAGTTTTTAACAGCTGAAGCATTATCAACCATAGGCACAAGGGAAACATAGGAATAGTTAATTTATCTAGGCAAAAGGTGTGTTTATGCGTCGCTTCACAAGCGACTCCATAGAAGGACCCTATCCTGTCGGTAGCTATGGAGTCATGACAGTCGTCTTTGAGGTGACACCATAGGGTGTTTTGAGGTGACTCCATAAAATAAGTTTGTAGTGTCTTTGTCAACCATAGGCAAAGAAGAAGCAACATCACCCATTAATCTCTGATAAAAGCTTCTAACTTCTTTAATTAACCCATCTATATGATATCTTACACCATCATCTAAGTAAAACTTTGGTAGTGTTCTGGCTCTGCCTCACTTTAGGGTAAGCATGAAAGTATTTAGTGTTGGAGTCTTCAAGAGTTATCTAATCAGCTCTGGACTTTCGTTCCCATATCTGCTCATCAATTCTACTCCCCTTCTCCAAATCAAGGAGAATATGCTTCTCAGTGTTAACCAAAGCAACATTTTTCCTATCGAACCCAAATTGAGACTAAACCTACTATAATGCAGCTCTTAATCCCTCAACCTTCTCAGAAGTCTTCCTAAAATGTTTGGTATTAAGACTTAAGAAGAATATTAAGAGCTTTTAATTTGCACCAGATATTAAGAAGAGGATTAGGAGGCAAAGTATGATGCCACCCGCACACCCCTGCTAAACAATACTTACATATAGAAGGTACGAGTACAAGATGGTCAAGCTAAAACTTGTATTTTCATGTATCTGAAATTTGCATTATGTACTTGAGTTTTTGCATTTTGTATTTGTGTTGTGGGAGTATGAAGCTCCCTCATCTGCTCATGGAAATGTTTATGCAAAACCAAGAGAATTCTGGGTTAGAAGGTACAAATGCATATATACCTAGTCTGCTATGATAAATTACAGCATTAGAAATAATTTACACAGCTGCTTGCCTCCTATGGAGAATAAGGCTTGGACAAATAGTGTTAGGCATAGATATGTGCTGCCAAAACATAGATTTATTGCATGGCTGAGTACTTTGGGCAGGTTGCAGAATAAAGGATAAACTTCAAAGCATTGGAGTTTGTCATGATAATTCTTTTTTGATGTGTGATAGTTCTGCAGAAACTCATTTGCATTTATATAAGCAATGTAGATTTACTCAAATGAGTGTCGAAGGCATCCTGCAGTTCTTAATATCAATCTTCAGAACAAACATGTACAGCACATCATTCTTTGGATAAGAAAAACTTACAAGGATCTTATTATTATTAAATTGCACATACAAAACTTTGCCTTTAGATGATACTGAAAAGGTGTTAAATATGGGCCTGGGCCGCACCCATCACAAGGAGAGAGAGTCCACTTCACAACCCAAAGGAGTTTCCACCTTAAAACCATATGGCAATAAGGGGAGTAGCCCATTTGCATTATAAAGTGAACTCATCTCTCTTCTTTAATCAATGTGGGACACTCACATGTGGTGTGCGCTATACATCATAGCTTCAACAAAAGGTAATAAAAACAGTTCAAAGTAGTTGGAAATAAGTTTGTATAAATTTCATGGAAATAGTGAACAACTGAACACTCAGAGATGTACATTGTACAGAGAGATTTTGTCAAGTGACATGAAAATTTTATCAGCCACTGCATAAAGTTTAGAGGTAGAAATAAATTGTCTTTCATAGTTATCACTTAATCAGCATAATCTTCTGAATAATTGCTTTGCCAAAGACATAAATAATCATCAAGTTGGCGTGAATATCTCAGGATTATTCTGAATTCTTGTAAAAGCTTTCGTGTCCTGCAAGCGAACAACAATAAGATCAGCAATGACAGATATTATTTCTAGCAAAGATGTACTGGTCAAAATAAAATTCACAGTTTCTTACCTCTTTTTTTCCCAATCTGTGCATAGAACTATTGTCTAGTACTAGAGCTCCGATTGATGACCCACATATAAAATGTATCCAAAGTCCCTGCATTCCAATTAAATTGTAAAAAAGGACCAGCTTATTTTCGAGTTTTGCATTCTACGAAAAGGGAGATGGTCAGTGAGTGAGCACAGTAGAGAGAAAGAGAATAAGAGAGTTACCAGTGCTTGGTCATATGTGTGCTTGGTCATATGTGAAATAAATTCGAGCAGCATAGCACAGGGAAGTGCCACAAAATAAGAATCTCCAAGATTCTAATGGACCAGATTGCTTTGCCACTCACAGGCCACAGCCTCTTGCAGGTCCTATATTTACAAAAGTTATAACTTAAATAAAAAAGAAAAGAATCAGCATAACTAATGCAAAGAAAAAGCCATACTAACAGAATTCGGAATACCTGAAACGACACATTGAAACCCATAGTAGAAGTCCAAGACTGCAAGCAGAAGCATCATCTAGGCAACATATTTGATTACATACTCTTTGATTGCTATATAGTCTTCCCTAAACGCGGTACTAAGATTGTGATTACCACGACAATGCAGTAATTGAGCTGCTCTAAGATGTAGCTCCCTGGTCAATATGATACTCTTGTGCTGTGATCATAATTGTAACATGTTGTTTCGGTGTTGAAACGGTTGGCGGTCTTGAGAGAAGTCCGCCAAAGATTAGGGTAAACTCCGCTAGTGAATAGCTGCACAAGAAACAAACGTGAACTACCCTCGGGGGGGATGCGAGGAAACCCCCTCCGACGCTCAAGTCAGTACGTGCCCAAATAGGGTTTAGAGAGAGAAAGTAGAGAGAGAGATAAGAATTCTGAGTGTGAGAGAATGTACCTGCAAAATAGTACTAGTGGGGTATTTATAGAAGTACTATTCACCTGACAGGGTGTGTAATCCTTTTACACGTGTACGGTCGAGGTACTTCTGACAGCTGGAGAGATTCCCTTATTTTGTCTCGTTGTCGAACCATGTTGATGTACTGACTTGTTAGAACTATAGGCGACATTTATAGAGTTCACGTCCGTTACGGTGTTCGCAGTCCTATCTGGGTCCGCTAACATACTTGGGTCATACCCATACAACTAGCCCCCCCAGCATCATTTGGGGTCTTGTCCGCTAATGATGTTGTTGATGGACGCGAATCTTTGTTGCCGTGCTCAATTTTTGAAGAAGTTAATTTGTTGGGTGCCACGTGTCGTCGTAGGGAGTTGAAATTTTTTGAAAAGTTAATGATTACTTTTCCGAAAATCCCGCCCATTACTTTATTAGGGTTTACCGTGTTTTGACACTTGGCAGGAATCTGGAGAGGGAGTTGAGAGGTCTTTCAATCTCAACCGTTTATTCGTGCCTTATATTGGAGAAGTTATCTTCTCCGGAGTTCTTTATCTTCATTCTCCAAGCTCTCCCTTCTTTTCTCCATTTTTCTCTGACAAAACCTCCATAACCGAAGCTTGAGTTGCTTAAAAATCACTTTTCCTGTGCTCAAATTACTCCGAAAAATTACTCAATTTTCTAGTTTTCACTTTCCGGTTTTAGTGTACTGAAGATTTCGTCTTTTCTTGACGAACATTTTCTGGGTTTTGCCTGAGTTTGAAGATTTGTCTATTTGTCGGTGTTTCTTCCAGCTTTTCCGGTGGTGTTCTGGCTCAAGCTCGAGTTTTTTGGTGCGATTTTGCCGTTCGGGGGTTTCATTTGTCTTTTCCTGCGTCTTTCGCTCTCTGCTTTATTTTTCTCCGGTGACCTTTTGTTTCCAGGTATTTCTTCGATTTTTCTCCGCGTTTTATTAAGTTTCTTTTTCGTTTTCATCATGTCGGACCAGTCTGATAGCCAGAATACCCCTAGTGAGGCGTTCATGACCGAGAGTGACCCTTCTTCCCCTTTGGCCGATAACGAACCTTCTTCCCCTCTGGCCAATAGTGAACCCACTTCTAGCTTAAGTCCAGGTGGGGAGGACCGAGGTTGTTAGCGGACATACCTCTCTTACCGCGAGAGGAAAGAGAGTTAAGGTCGAAGTTTTTAAACGACCCTGCTACCCCCGAGGAGCATAACTTAACTAGGAGGTATCTATCCGCCAGCCAGAGTGGTGACCGACAAACGCTTAGGGAGCTTAGGCACCAAATTCTTGCTAGACGATCCGTTAGGCATCCTCCGGCCGATGTCACTCCCGGCCTTGACGTAGCACCCCTTAGAGAGCATGCTTGGTTGGATAGCTTGGCGGATGCTGGGGTGGAAGTAACGGTTGACTTTTTCGACCGCTTACAACAATCTGCGGCTCCTAACCCTCATATTATTGATTTAGGTGACGACAGTGATTCTATTGCTACCGTCATGGTCCGTCAAGAGACTGTTTATCATCGTCGCACTGCTGCGAGTCCTGCCGTCCGCGTCAATGAGGATGCGATTGACTCTGCGGACGCAAATGTTGACGTTTCTGTGCCTTTGACTGCCCATGCAGTCGGGGAATCTTCCCATGCTGCCGAATTAAGGGTCGATAGTTCGAATCCGATGGAGGAGATTGAGACTGGACCTGGTTCTGATGCTTTATGGCTGCCAGATGATTTCAGTGCCGGTCCTATTAGTGTTGAGATTGATTCGGCTTGGCGTCAGGACGCCATTGATTTGAGTTACTCGAGAGTTGCTCGGGACTTATATTGTCTTCCGTCGGGTTATCGGTTAATAGTCCCGCCAGAGGGGGCCATTGTGACGGAATGTCCTCCTGGTCACGTGGTTGTGTATACTCATCATTTCGAGTTTGGCCTCCGCTTCCCTCTGGATTCTTTTTTGGTGAAGATCTTAAATGCTTTCAACGTGAGCTTGGCTCAGTTAACTCCTTTGGCGGTCCGGAATTTGATAGCGTACATCTGGGTTGTGCGTTTCTTGGATTTTCCGCAAACGCTGAACTTATTCCGCCACATTCATTGGCTGAAGAAAAACGGATCTTCTAGGCAGGCGGGTTGGTGGTCGCTAACTACGGCCGACAAGAAGATGACAGTTCAGTCTAAGATGACTGGTTTGAAGGGCTGGCAGGATGCTTTCTTTTGGTTACGAGTTCCTGAGGATTATCCAAAGGCGTCGTCATTTCACTGAGCCTCGTTCGCATATGGAGCATTTACCTCTCATTCCGCTAACTGAGGAAGAGTTAGCGGCCTTCGACTACTTTGACACAGAGGATTACTTAGTCACCTATGAGGATGGGAAGGAGATGAAGGTTAAAGAGCCTAAATATTGGATTCCTCATTCCAAGTACATCCTGGGGAACAAACCCTTGTCGGCCCTGCTGCTCAGCCCTACTCATGAAAATGGTGAGTGTTGATGTCGGACGGGTCCAACTGATGTTTTTATGATTTTCTTTTTTTTTTTTTTTTTTTTTTTTTTGTATTTTACATTTTGATTCTTGCCATTCGCGAGTTTTGACTACCTTGACTTCGACGCCCTATTCGTGGGACGAGAACTTCAAGCCGTTAACCAATTTACCTTTGCTCCCTCGCAAGAATACGAGACCATGCACGGGATTACCAATGGCCGCCGGGAGGGAATCGCCACGGCCCTCGGGAATATTCGCCGTGGTCGCGGCGGAGCGAATATTGTTCGCGTCCCTCGTGCGTAATGTTACCGCTGGCTGCCGCCGATCCCTGGCGGCCGACCATCCCTGCCGTCCCGATTAGGTCCTCAACCTCCCGACTCGTCGCCGGGGGAAGTGGGAACAGGGAGGCGGCCCCGCGAGCAAGTTGCGGCGGATACATCTGCCAACAAAAGGCAGGCTTTGGCGGACCCTGCGTCTTCTGACCACACCCCCGATGTTCGGGTGGGGGTCTCGACCTCGGATGCTCCGAGAGATTCGGGAGCGGGCGTCGCGCCCATTGCTCCCGGGGGCATGTTAGCGGCGCCTCCCGGCTATCGGGCTCTTACTCCTCCATCCGCGATAAGATCCGAGAGCTGATTACCATGCCCAGCTTTCTTTCTAACTTATCTCCCGGCATATTCTCTCGGTACCATGAGTGGATCGAGAAGAAAGAAGTACCGCTAAGCGACGCTGTGGCGGCCTCTTTCGCCCGCCGGTCTGTCGTCCCTGGCAAGATTTACCAGCCTGAATGGGACGTCAGAGAGGATGAGTCGCTATATGCCGACATCCCTGAGAACGGTGGCATCCTTGCCTACCGCATTCTGAAGGGCATGCAACTGCCAGTAGATAGGCCGGCAGGGTCCCTGATCACTCCAGCTGCTAGGTTGGCTCACGATCAGCTTGTGGTACGTTTACGTACTCTCCTATTATCATTCATTCGTTTTGCCTTTTTTTTTGTTTGACATATTCTTTTCGTCTTCGCAGGCCAACAACGCTGCCATTGAGCTGATAGAGCAATATATAGAGTATCAGAAGTTGGCGGATACCTATAAGCAGTCGCTGGAAACTTGCCAGGATCTGCTGAAGGAGATGGAGGACAAGCTGGCGGCAAAGACGGCAGAGTTACAACCTCTAACTGACGAGCTGATAACACTGAGGCCGAGGGCCGCCTTATTGGAAGAGACCGAGGAAAATGTCAATATATTGACCAAGGCTCTGGAGGCCGCTAACTCTGCAAAAGAGGTTGCCGTCCTGGATGCGGCGGCTGAAGCTGAGGCGAGAGGAGTTGCTAAAGGCGTTGCTCAATTTAAACGGTCGATGAATACGCAATGACTTTGCACAAAAGGTATGATGGCGGATGGGCGGCCGTCATGAGATGCGTTTGCAAATCGGTTCGGGACTTGCCGGAACGTTATCGAAGACGCTCATGCCGGTGGCGCATCTCACGCCTTTTGAGGGGGATCCTAAGTTCGCTGACGAGGACGCTATTGCTGATTCGGATCCTCGAGATGTTCCAGATCAAGGAAATCAGGAGACCCCTCCCTCTTGAAACTTTTGGCGGCCTTCTTTCAGCTCTTCCTGTTCTTCTAATAGCTTATAGTTGTAATTTTTGAATATTTCAACTCTTTATTCGGCCCATGTTGGCATTTGTAAACGCTAATGTTCCTGAATTTTATAAGTACAATTCCAACTAAAAGCCTTTCATCTGGCCGCCATCGTTTTACCTGTAGTTGGCCGCCAAGCCAGTAGCTTTTATTTTATGGGAAAGTACTTTATATCTTGTGTTTCTGTCGCTTTCATTATCGTCTGATTGTTGTATGTCCGCCAATATTTTTGTTAAATTATCGTCTGATTATATGACCGTTAACGCACTGGGCCTGATGGCTGAATTTGTGCAAGGTCTGTCATATGACCGTTAACGCACTTTGAGCCTGTCATATGGCTTTTGATTTGTACTAGGTCTGTCATATGACCGTTTATGTACTTTGAGCCTGTCATATGGCTTTTGATTTGTACTAGGTCTGTCATATGACCGTTTACGTACTTTGAGCCTGTCATGGCTTTTGATTTGTACTAGGTCTGTCATATGACCGTTTACGTACTTTGAGCCTGTCATATGGCTTTTGATTTGTACTAGGTCTGTCATATGACCGTTTACGTACTTTGAGCCTGTCATATGGCTTTTGATTAATGTACATGAAAATAATAAGACAATTGATGAACTGCTGACAGAAGTTTGTATTATTTAAGTAATCAAGGGTGGTTCTCGACCTATTACATTTAGTAACTCAAACATAGTATTTCCTTAGGACGCTAGCATTCCAGCAATTTTTAAGCTCCTTGCCATCCATGTTCTTTAAAATGAAGGAACCGAGAGCAATCTTCTTGGCTATGATGTAGGGACCTTCCCAGTTAGCAGTCAGCTTTCCCTCAATATGCGCCTTGCCAGTGGCCGCTGTTCTGCGAAGGACCAGGTCGCCAACATCTAATGGTCTCTCCATGACTTTTTTATTGTAAGCCTTGCTGATCCTGTCTTTGTAAGCGGCTGCTCTCAGTTCTGCCATGAGCCTTGTTTCCGGCAAGAAGTCTAGGTCTTCCCTAAGTGCCTGGTCATTTCTTTGCAGATCTTGGTGCTTGATCCGGTAAAAGGGTAACCCCACCTCTACTGGCAACACCGCCTCCGCGCCGAAGGCTAACTTGAATGGGCTCTCTCCCGTCGCTTCTTTCTCTGTTGTTCTGTTTGACCATAGCACTGTTGGTACCATATCGGCCCATCCCCCTTTAAATTCATCTAGCTTTTTCTTCAAGGCGTTTAGGATCTGCTTGTTCGCGGCCTCTGCTTGCCCGTTGCTCTGAGGGTGGCAAACGGCTGAGTATGCAAATTTTACTCGAAATTCTGTTAAGAAGGCGCACATGTGTCGACAATCAAATTGGACGCCATGATCAAAGACGATCGCCATGGGGATCCCAAATCTTGTCATAATATTCTGCCAGATGAATTTCTTGACCTGATTTGTCTTGATTTTTGATGTCGGCTCTGCCTCTATCCACTTGGTGAAGTAATCAATTCCCACTATTAGGAACTTTCTCCCCCCAGTTGCTGTGGTGAACGGTCCCAAGATGTCCATTCCCCACTGTGCGAACGGGATTGGGCATAGGATAGGCCGCAAATCGTTGGGCGGCTTGTTAATGACGGGAGCGTATCTCGGCATTTATCACATCTCTTAACATAGCTACGGGAATCCGCCAAAGATACTTGGCCAATAGAATCCCGCCCTTAATGCCTTAAGTGCCAGAGCCTTTCCGCCAATATGGTTGCCGCAAATACCTTCATGTATTTCTTCAAGGATCTTCGCGGATTCCCATGCGGTTGCGCATTTAAGCAGAGGTAAGCTGAATGATTTCTTGTATAGCTCATTTTGGTATATGACGTACCAGCTTGCTTGTCGTTTCAATTTCTTGGCAGACGAAGGATTATTCGGAAGCGTCCCGGTCAACTTGTACGCCACCAACTCACTAAACCATTCTCCCTGCTGGTTTATACTGTTGACGGTTACGACCTTTTCTTTGATGCTCTTTTCCTTCAAGATGTCAACCGTGACGGTTCTTTCAATGCTAAATGAGTCAGAGCTTGCCAATTTGGACAACGCGTCCGCTTTTGTGTTCTCGGCCCTAGGTATCGCTTGAATCTCAAAATGATTCAGTTGAGCTATCAATTCCTTGGCCTTTTCAACGTATTTTAGCATGTTGGCCTCTCTGACTTCGAATTCTCCCCTTAGCTGGCCGCTTACCAACTGTGAGTCCGTTTTTAAAGACACTTTCTTAGCACCCGCTGCCAAACACATTCTCAATCCGGCAATTGCCGCTTCATATTCTGCTTCGTTGTTTGACGCCGGGAAGGCGAACTTGATGGCGTACTGATAAGAATTTCCTTCAGGGCTGGTCATTACTATACCCGCTCCAGATCCGCTAACAGCGGACGATCCATCGACTTCCAGCAGCCAGACTTCCTTTTGCTCCATTTCTTCCTCCTCATATGAGGCTTCCACGATAAAGTCTGCCAGGGCCTGCGCTTTGATAGCTGTCCTGGGCTTGTACTGTATATCATACTCCGATAGTTCAACGGCCCATTTCAGCAAGCGGCCGGAACTATCCATCTTCTGCAATGCTTTTTCTAGCGGCTGGTTGGTTAAAACTTGAATGGGGTGGCAGTCGAAGTATGGTCTGAGCTTCCTGGCGGCTATTACCACGCCAAGGCCATTTTTTCTACCCGGTATTGTAACGGCTCTCCGGACCGTTAAGAATGTGGCTGATAAAATAAATTGGCTGCTGCCTCTTCTCCTTCTCTACCAACAACACGGCCGCGACTGTCTTCGGCGAGGCCGAGATATATAGCTGTAATACGTCTCCAGTCTCGGGCCTTGTAATGGTAGGTAGCTTCTTTAAATGCTCTTTTACCGCCAGGAATGCTTTGCTTTGCTCTTCTCCCCACTCGAACTTCTTATTCCCTCTCAGCAGGGCAAAGAAAGGCAAAGCTTTGTCTGCTGACTTTGAAATGAATCGAGTGAGGGCCGCCATTCTCCCTGTTAGCCGCTGGATATCGTTGACGCTTTTTGGCTCGGGCAGGTCGACAATGGCTTGGACTTTGTCTGGGTTTGCATCAATCCCCCTTTTGCTTACCAAGAAGCCTAAAAACTTTCCCGCTCTCACCCCAAAGACACATTTCTTTGGGTTGAGCTTCATCTTATACTTCCTCAAAGTTCTGAAGGTCTCTTCCAGATCGTCCAAATGTTCACGGTCAGTTTTACTCTTGACGATGGAGTCGTCAACATATGCTTCGATATTCCTCCCCCTCTGATCCGCGAACACTTTGTCGACTAGCTTTTGATAGGTTGCCCCCGCATTACGGAGCCCAAACGGCATTGCCTTATAATTATATACTCCGCAATCTGTGATGAACGCAGCTTTTTTCCTATCGGCCTCGAGCAAGCTGATCTGGTGGTAGCCCGAGAAGGCATCCATAAAGCTTAACAATGCATGACCGCTAGTAGAGTCTACTAGCTGGTCTATTCTCGGCAGCGGATAGCAATCCTTAGGGCAAGCTCTATTGAGGTCTGTGAAGTCCACACACATCCGCCATTGACCGCTAGCTTTCTTTACCATGACTACATTGGCTAACCACTCTGGGTAGTCGCATGGCTCAATGAAGTCAGCTGCCAATAGCTTATCAACCTCTTCTTTAATGGCCTTGTTCTTTTCGGCTGAAAAATTTCACTTCTTTTGCTTGACAGGTCGGACAGTGCCGTCAACGTTTAGACGATGTACCATCACGGCCGGGTCGATTCCAGGCATCTCATCCGCTGAGAACGCGAAGACGTCCGCGTTTTCTTTTAGGAGAGTCACCAGGTTGACCCTGACCTTTGGGTCCATGTCTGTTCCAACAGCCACTGTCCTTGCTGGATCATCCGCCAGCATCTCCTGCTTCGTTTCTCCATCCGGTTTGGGCCTTGGAGTAACATCAGGCCTGGACTCCAGCTCTTCCATCAAAACATCCGCCTCGTCACCCCCTTTCTCGGATCCCTCATCATTCGCCAGAGCCCTCCTCTGAGCTCGCCTTTGTTTCCGAGTTGGCGGATTTAATTCTTCTACCGGCACTCTCCTTGCCGGTTGCTTCAGTGCTGTTAGGTAGCATGATTTCGCCATCTCTTGATTTCCTCTAAGCTTTGCTGTCGTCCCGAGATTGGAGACGTACAACATAGTCAAATGATAAGTTGACACAATTCCTTGGACGTCATGGATGAAAGGGCGTCCGATAATTGCGTTATAAGCTCCAGGCACGTCGACCACTAAAAACTCCGCCATCACATCCCTGGCGTTCTCATCCTCCCCTACTCTGACCGGTAAGGTTATCAGGCCCTCTGGAATCACTGACGCCCCCGTGAATCCTATTACTGGGTAACGTACAGGCTTCGAGATGTTCCCGACCAATCATCGGTTTTCAAAGGTTGAGAAGTACGAGAATGTTTGCGGAACTTCCTCCGTCTACCAGGATTCTGTGGATCAAACAGTTTGATACTTTCAGCGTGACCACCAGAGGGTCATCATGAGGGTAGACGACATGCTTTGCATCTTCAACCGTGAAAGACATGGCGGGCATTGCTGGCGGCATTCTCCACTGCATGCTTTCATTGAAATTGACCTAGTGCCTGAATTCCTTCAGGCTTGCCTTGGCCCTATTGACGCTGCCGCCATGAATTTAACCGCCGCTTATAACATGAATCTCAGCAATCCGCAATTGCACATTCCGGTTATTAGGCTTCACTACGTCTCCGTCCTTTGATTGTGCCTTGTATTGAGTGAAGTTACCCCGTCTTATCAGATCCTCCAAGTTATCCTTCAAGTGCCTGCAATTCTCGGTAGTGTGACCATGATCACCGTGAAAATCACACCACTTGCTCTTGTCACGGTTTTTATGAAACATTTGCTTAGGACGTTGCCATTTATCACTGTCCTTGTTCATCTGATATATCTGAGCCCTGGGGGTCGTGAGTTGCGTATATGTATCGAATTTATCTTTGTACTCGAACCTTTCGCGGTCATTCTTCTCGCGGTCATTTCCCTTCTTGACCACATTTGATTCCTGCTTTCTTTCATCCCGACCGCGATCATTTTCGCGACCCTTTTCTCTTTTCTGCTTATCATCCTTCTTCTTTTCCGGCTCACGACTTTGGCTGCTTGCGGCCTTATCAAACTCTTCCCCCCTGATGAAATCGTTTGCCTTCCTCAAGACTGGCTCAAGGGATGTGAAGGTTTTACGGCCCAGATAACTTCTAAATATGGACCCTTCCCTCAGCCCGGTCATCAAAGCTAAAACGGCCACGCCCTGTTGAAGGCGGGGAATGGTGACCGCCCAAGATTGAAACGGCCCACGAAATCTCGCAGAGCTCTCATTTTCCCTCTCGCTTGATAGATAACAATTCGCCGGTTGTGCGCTCGCGGCGCCTATTACTCACGAAGTGAGTCTTGAACATAGATGAAAGCCGAGAAAAACTAGAAACGTTACCGGCCCTGATGCTTTTAAACCACGTCCGGGCGATCCCGGCCAAAGTGGATGGGAAAACTTTACACCGGATAGCGTCCACCGAGTGTATAAGTACATGTGCCCCTCATAAGCGGCCACATGATCGTCCGGGTCCGAGGTGCCATCATACTTGCGGGGACGGCATCTTGATTCGTGGCATTGGGTGGTTCAAGATTTCGGAATGAAAGGAGATCGCTTAGGCTTGATCAATAAGTGTCCGCCGCCGAGAATAATTGCTTGTGCCACTGATGCTGTGTTCCCGGCGAGAACGACTTTGATCCTCATCTTCAGAATTGTTGAGATCCTCAGTTTCTAGGATGACTTCCTCATACTCTGGGTCCTCAATTTGCCTTTCCAATTGGCGTCCCTCCTGATTGAAGGTCCGCATCCTTCTTACGGGGGTGCCATCGACGTTGTGACCATTCATGGTCGACATACGCCTACGAAGCTGACCTGCCCTTGCATTAGGAGTGGGAGTGTTGTTAGGCTGAGTACCCGCTTGTAACATCTCGGATGAAAGACGCTACGGTTTGTAGCCGTCGGGGAGAATTGACTTAGTTGAGCCGAGGTTAAATGATCCGCTTCCGGTGTTTACTCCGAGACACATTGTTCCCAGGAGTTTGCTGCTCGTTGACGTTCCCAGCGTCTAACTCAGATGGATCACGGCTTTCATTGTTTGCTCTTTCCATGTTGGCGTTCACAAAGATGGAATTCCCCTCCTTCTAGCGCCAAGTTGTTTCGGTGTTGAAACAGTTGGCGGTCTTGAGAGAAGTCCGCCAAAGATTAGGGTAAACTCCGCTAGTGAATAGCTGCACAAGAAATAAACGTGAACTACCCTCGGGGGGGATGCGAGGAAACCCCCTCCGACGCTCAAGTCAGCACGTGCCCAAATAGGGTTTAGAGAGAGAAAGTAGAGAGAGAGAGATAAGAATTCTGAGTGTGAGAGAATGTACCTGCAGAATAGTACTAGTGGGGTATTTATAGAAGTACTATTCACCTGACAGGGTGTGTAATCCTTTTACACGTGTACGGTCGAGGTACTTCTGACAGCTGGAGAGATTCCCTTATTTTGTCTCGTTGTCGGACCATGTTGATGTACTGACTTGTTAGAACTATAGGCGACATTTATAGAGTTCACGTCCGTTACGGTGTTCGCGGTCCTATCTGGGTCCGCTAACATACTTGGGTCATACCCATACACATGTCAAATAGTTATTATCAAGTGACATGAAAATCTTGTCAGCCACTGCATAAAGTTCAAGGTAGAAAATGAAATGTCTTCCATAGTCATCACTTATCAGCATAATCTTCTGATTAATTGTTTTGCCAAAGACATAAGTAATCCTCGAGCTGGCATGAATGTCTCAGGATTATTCTGAACTCTTGTTAAAGCTTTTTATCCTGCAAGCGAAACAGCAATAAGTTAAGCAATGACAGAGATTATATCTAGCAGTACTAGTCAAAATAAAAACACACAGTTTCTTACCTCTATTTTTTTCCCAATCTGTGCATAAAACTACTGTCTAGCACTATAACTTTGATTATTGATAGCCTCATATCATGTAATTGTAGAAAAGGACCGGAGGCATAGTAGAGAGAAAGAGACAGAGAGATTTACCAATGCTTGGTCATATGTGAAATGAATTGGAGGAGCACCGCTGCACAGCACAGGGAAGTGCCACAAAATAAGAATCGCCAAGATTTAAATGGACCACATTGTTTTGCCACTCACAGCCTCTTGCAGGTCCTATATTAGTAATTACATATATTTACATCCCACAAACATTATAACAGAACAAAAAAGACAAGAATCAGCACAAGTAATGCAAAGAAAAAGCCATACTAGTAGAATTTGGAATACCCGAAAGGACACATTGGAACCCATCGTAGAAGTCCAAGACTGCAAGCAGAAGCATCATATTGGCAACATATTTTAATTATATACTCTTTGATTGCTATATAGTATTTCCTAAACGCGGTACTGAGATTGTGATTACTACGACAAATGCAGTAAGTGAGCTCCTCTAAAATGCCTAGCTCCCCGTTCATATGATACTCTTGTGCTGTGTTCACAATTATAATATGTCAATAGTTGAAGCAATCAAGGATCTCTTTTTCAAATAAAGAAGGCATATAGATGTATAAGCTGATCTAGTAGCATCACCAATAAGGCCAACATATATAAATCATATAGACCGTCCAGGATATATTAACTTATGCAGCAAATGACAGTTTATGAGTGCTTTACTTATAAATCAGATGTTTATGTTAAAAGACAGGACAAGAACCTTACTTATAAATCAGATGTCTCAAGCTCTCTGACTTTGGCAGAAGACCTGCTAGTATTACAAGCTCTTCAAATGACCAATACCCAAGGCTGCAACAAAAAAATAAAAAAAATACACATGATATGAATTTCTGAGTATGTTGAAGCAGCATATAGGAAGTTTTGACAAATAAGTAACTTCCAAAATAATATAAGTACCTAAAAAGGATTGTTGAAGGAGATGCAAGCTTAAGAAAAGACCAGGTAGTACAAAATGCTTCCTTTGTGAAACCAGTCCAAGTCCGGGGAAACTTCACATAATTTGCTAGCAGACAAAATCGATCCAACTTTAATGGAAAGGAGGAGGACGATATGCCGAGAGTATAATTATACGGTGTACAGGATTGTTTTTCAGATGTTCTATCAAATCACAATCATAAATATCCACATATTTAAGCCCTGAAGGAAGGTCATTGTCACCAAAGGATTCAAACTTGGGGCAACACTGGATAGACAATATATACAGCTCGGGAAAGCTGGAACCACATGATATGGATTTCAAATTCGGGAAACCCATGATATCTAAGGAAATCAAGGAAGAGGGAAGACAAAGATCCGGACCCGGGATGCACTCTACTGAATCTATGGAGCTGCCTAATTTATGAAGTGTAAGATGTTTAAGAGAAGTTAGAAGATGCAATCCCCAGTCTCGTATCGACTTGTCTATGCTGGTCATATCCCAAATTAATAGACGAGTAAGCAAGGTAAAGTCACCAATACGAGAGTTGGAACTAATGATGGGTGGACCGCCTAATAAGTAGTGAAGGAATGCTGGGCAACTTTTAAGTGATAGTTTATCAAGCAAGGTTAAGTCGTCGCCAACCAAGGATTCAAGCTTTGGGCAATCTATGACGTCAAGTAGAGTGAGGTTGGGACTGGTGGTGCCGCAGGATATGGAATTCAAATTTTGGAAACCTTTGATGTATAACTCAGACAAGGAAGACGGCAGATAAAGATCCGGGCACTCTGCTGAGTCTGAGGACCTGCCTACATGTGCAAGGTGAAGAAATTGAAGTGAATTAAGGAGGTGCAACCCCCATTCTTGTACAGGCTGCTTTATGTTTACACCTCTAATTTCAAGATGTTTCAGGTTTGGAAAGCAATCGATTCTTGGACATTTTTGAATGGATAATGTTTGGAGATTGGTACACTTGTGCATCTGGCTAGGAAGACCTTCCACATTGTTGCAATATTTGAATTCAAGCTTTTTTAAAGCTGGGAGGAGAAAACCTTCTTGTAATAACAATATGAGATTAGGGCATTCTCTTATTATCACTTTGGTGAGATGGGCAAGTTGAGATTCAACCTTCGGAGAGAGTCCACGTGACTTCACTGAATCCTCTAGAGAACCAACCATTTCTGTTGCTGCTGCTTCTGCTATTCTTTCTTCTTCAATCTTCTTGTCATTACAAGAGGAAGATGCTAATTCAATAAATTGTACAACCCGTATATGCTCGCAATTATAAATCTGCAATGATTGGATGGTCAAGGGAATCTGACTAATAGCTGTAATAGTTGGACAAGCGCGAATATAGAGTTCTTTAAGATACGGAAAGCACGGAGATGATTTCTCGAATTCCACCGACTGTAGCTTGTCACAACATTCAATTACCAACTTCCGAAGCGACATGGGTAAATGGCCGAGAGTAATGAGAGATTCACAGTTCTGAATGATGAGTTCTTCAAGAAGGTAACAGACAAGCCCAGTTAAGCCACAATCATTAATAATAGTCAGTCGTTTAAGAGAAGGTAAATTGGGAGGGAGATCATCTTGCAAAGATATACAAGATACAATAGAAAGCACTTTAAGGCAGGGGAATGCCTTGTTGTTTTCAATTGGTAAGTGCACCCACTTCCCCCAGGATTTCAAGCCTCTGAAAATTAGAGTTTCCAAGGCTGGAAAAGGAATTGAACACCCAAGACTGCCATAAAATTCCAGGTCTACCTGCTTAATACCATCCATGCCTTCAACCTTAAGATTCTTCAACGAGGGTAGCTGCCCTAGTGGAGGCAGGCTTTCACATTTCTTACAGTCCATGAGCTCTATATTAACCATGAGACTAAAAGAGGAATCTCCCAACCAAGTTGGGAATGTCAATCCCTTGTACCCTTTTAAGAAACATTCTTTGATGGAAGTGTGAGGATTCAGGTGCTCTAACACTTGTATTTTAGTGTTGTCATCAACCTCATCCCACCCCCATTTTAGATGCAGCTTATCGAGACACTTTTTTTCATGCAATTGGGCTTTCTGTGCATCCTCAACGCTTGTCACATTTTCTAATACGAAGATGCTTAACTCGCCATTGAGTTGAAGCAAGTTGCTTAGCTCATGTAACCTGGACCCGCACCCAGCTGCTAAGACAAATTCATCCAAAGTTTGCAGGCTTTTCAATCTCCCCATTCCCAATGGCATTTCTTCCAATTTGGTCCCTTTAATGTACAAATGCCGAAGTTTTACCAGGAACCTAACATCTGGGACCTTCAAAAGATTTTCACAATATCGCAAGTCCAGTGTTTGGAGGTTGCAGAGTTTGCTAATTGATTTTGGCAATACTCCAACTTTTGGTAGAGTGAGTAAAAGATACCGCAGGTGTATCAAATCACCAATACACTCTGGCAACTCTTCAATTTTTTGAGAACATAGACTTAGAGCGCGTATATAAGTAAATCTTTGAACACATTCCAGAATTTCAATCTTCAGGCCTCCATCAGAATCATATATCGTGAGTGGAAGACAATGAAAAGTTTGCAATTGAGGAGGATTCAAGAGTTTATTTCCCAACGTTTCATCAACATCATTCTTCGTAAGATATATATGGCGAGTTCTTTCCGGATTTTTTTGCCTATTCAAAGCTCCCATTACACAACACATGTCCCCTGCAGCCCATTGAGCCAAATCGTGGATAAGGTCATGCATAACGAACTTCACTGATCTTCTTTTATAAGAAGGGGGGCATTCTTCAAATAATGACCTTGATACTAGATCAAAAAAGTAGTCATGGCCTATATCTTCCCATTTTTCACTATTGTCTTCCGGTAGAAAGCCCTGAGCCATCCACAACAAGACGACTTCCATCTCATCGAATTCATAATCTTTAGGAAGTACAGATCAGTATGCAAAGCTGCGCTTCAGATTAGATGACAGATTATGGTAACTCAACAGTAGAACAGGTAAAATATCGTTCTTCTCGCTCCAAATACTACTCTCTAATATACTTCGACGCTGGCGCTTATCCATTGTACTTTTGAGGATACCTCCTAGAGCTTTTGCAGCCAAAGGCAATCCTGCGCACTTCTTTACAATATCATCCCGCATCTCATCAAGGTCAAGATCATCATTTATGTGCTTTGAGAAATATGCACCAACAATCATCATCGAAAGACCTTTTAGATAGATGGTGGTGTCGTGAGTTGGATTACTAATCACCATCCTTGCGAGAGATATCTTTTCTTGTAGTGACAATAACCCCGCTTCCTTTTAACCCTTGTCCGAAAGGTATTTGGAGTTTTTTCCAATCACCGTATTCCTCGAGACCAAATGTCATCAAGAATGATTAAGAATTTTTTGCCTTTTAGCACCTTCAAGAAGTTTTCTTGTGCTTGATTCAAGCCGCTAAAAGCGTGCTTACCATTGGTGAACAAGTTCGGAATCTCCGTTGTGACACGTGTGACATCAAACACATCTCGATATACACACCCATGCCTTAAGATCAAAGTGATCCTTCACTGCTCATCGTTGTATACATATTGAGCAAGAGTGGTTTTCCCAATGCCTCCCATTCCAACAATAGGAATCACAACAACATTTTCATAACTTGGCTCATCTTTCAACAAATTATCAATTATCTCGTTTTTCATGTCATCCCTCCCATAAATGACTGTTTCACAAACTATAGATGTGGATTCTCTCCCATTTCCTTTTGATGCTTCTGTTCGGTGTGTGCCTTGCTGCTTAATGCTGTTGGCTATAAGGTCAAAATCTCTAGCCTGAGTGTGAATGCATTCTAAGCGAATGCTTATCTCTTTGATTCTTGATGGAAGGTCTTCCCTAGAGTACTGGAAATGTTGTTTGGCTCTAGAACCACAAGCTAAGACGCTTTTAACCTGATTAGGAAAACAAAAATAGTTGGTATATCATGAGTTATCGTAGGCTTTTGCTTATAAATTAGTGAATTACACGTTCACAAAAATTAAAATGAACTAGATATATAGAGGGGTATTTGTCAAGGATACAATGGTTATATGTTACTATATTAGCATGACATGAGATGATATGTAGTGACCTGCAACTCTTGCCCACACATTAACTTCAATATTTTGTATATAGATATTCAATATTTTGTATTCAAAATTATCAAACTTGAATCTCTTCATGTCTATTAATTACCCTAGCTATTTGACTAAGTAGTTACAAAACAAAATTCAAGAGAAAATTTGAAAGTAGTCAAGAACACTGAATGTAAAAATGGAAACATGATTTACTAATTTGCATGGTTAAGGTTGTCTATATGTAATTTTAAGAGAATAGAGCAAAATGGGTATCAATAAATAGAGCATTGAAAAATATTCGAGTTGGTGTTTTTTCTAATGTTTTCTATTTTTAATTTGTGAAATACTAACATTTGAAGTAACTTTCACATGAAAGATAAAATCTCTCGCTTCGTTTAACAATTATGTACACATAGCACAACACCACTTGTAAGGTGATGATTATGTGGTACTACCTCTGTTTCTTTTTAATTGTTACACTTTGACATTTTACACTATTCACAAATTGCACTTTGACCTTCGTTTGTGATTTATACATGAATAAAAATTAAACATAGTTATGTGGGATCTTGTTAGATTCGTCTTACTATGTATTTTATTAATATTTTCTTTTTATAATTTTTACAAATACAAAACTAGATCAAAGTTTTGCATTGGCATGCGTGAAAAGTGTAAGTGTAACAATTAAAAAGAAACGAATGGAGTATTTGGTAACACAAATTTTTGTTTTTTTCTAGTAACAGTCAACAGACAACTTCCCGCCAAGAAAAAATCATTTCCCTACCTCTCACAGTTTTCCCTCCACAAGGCAAAACTTTTCCCCCAATGTTTTCCATCTGTTTTACACGTGAATCTTTTTACATTGAGAGGTGTCAACTTTGTGGTGTATGAAGGTTCTCCGTATACTTCGTGTATGTGTATAATGGGTTCTCCTATCTCTGTTTTATGAGTCCTCCTTTTCATATTTCTCCTCATAACATGGTGATCTTATATATGGTGTCTTCCCCATGTTACACTTACTATAGAATAGTTGATGTTTGGAACCAATCACCCTCAATCCAAACCAATCCGAAAATCTAAATTTTCATAAAAACTCAATCCGAATCCAATTAGAACATAGTTTAAATTCAATCCGAATTACTAATACAGTTTGGAATGTATTGGATTTCATTTATTATCCAAATAACTTTCACCCTTAGGATCAAGGAAATTGAATCAAGGAATTTTTCCTGTTGAACAAAACGTTTGTTCCCTCGACAAGGGAACTGCGTCTAAAGGAGCAAGTAAAACTGAATATGAATAAATCAAGAGACATAATAAAGTGTGTTATTATTTTGGAATAAAAGATTACGATATCTTATTGATTGAGTTAGTTTTGGAATTAAATTTAGAAGATAAGATTTTATTTGGGATTTTATTTAGGAAAATTGACAGGAACATTCTCAACTATGGCGTTCCGTCATTTTCAGTCCCAACTCATGATTATTTTTTAATAGTCCCAACTATGCATCATTTTTTCACAAAATTTCTCCCACCAGGTCAATGACCTGTGACAACAGGTTAAATGAATTTTCTTTTAATTTTTATCCCACCTCTCATTTTCTCTCTTTTGTGGTGAGTAGTTAGCCACAATTGCTGCTGTTGTGGGATGGCCCACCCCTCCCCTTCCCTACCCTCAAAATTGCGACCCCCACCCCCTTTGAGACCCCCTCTCCCCTAAGAGCATTACCAGCGGTTGGTCCGCTGATAGTCTATGAGGAGAGAGAGAGCTAAAAGAATAATAAAGAATGAAGAGAGAGAAAAAAAGAGAGGAGAGAAGTGAATGCCCAGTTTATTGTGATGAATCGTTTACAATTTTTTTTCTTCTGAAAAGTATCACTTGGGTGTGACAAGTGGCAAGTGGCAAAACATTATTGGTTCATGGGAATTGTGTCTTTAGATCTAATGGTTGGTAATTGATTGTGGTGAACGGTTGAGATTGTGAAGAAATTGTTCATGCTTTTTTTGACCCTTTTTAAAATAATGGTCATATTTAATAATTAAAAATTTAAAAAAAAAAAAAAACTTTACCAACAGCTATATTTTTCTCTTGTTTATAAATAGAGCCCAATATTGAGGTATTTCCATACATTTTTCATACACCTCTTTTTCATTAAACACTTATTTAAGATATGAATCCAAAAAATGGGAGAAAAAAAACCAACATAAATCCAAAAACACTCCACAACCCCAAAATAATCCAAATTTGCAATCTTTTTGTAATTCTCAAATCGATCTCGATAATTATGTTGAACCCAGTTCACAAAACTTTCCACAATATTCAAATTATGGAATGCAAAATATGAGTTCTGCCACTCAGTACTCCCAACTATATCCGTCATAAAATATAAGTTTCTCTAATCCTAGTTCTTTCTCCCAATTTCCTCCTTATTCACAACAGAACTATGTTATCCCAAATCATATTTCTGTAGATGAAACAATTTTTCCTACGTCTCAACATTTTCAAACATCAGAAGGTGGATGTTCACTTCCGAACTTCAATACTTCATATCATACCCGTGCTCCATCTGTTGAAGGTGATGACGTTGATGAAGAAGAAGGAAATAAAGAAAATGATGCTGAAGGTAGAGAGTCGCAAGTCGAAAAGGGACTAAGAAAATATTGGTGCCGTAGGCCGAAGAGGAAGTCTTAGTGAAGTCTTGGCTTCGGGTGAGTGACGACAAGTTTCAAAATACTAAACAAAATGGAGAGACCTTTTGGGGTAGAATTACAAATATGTATGAGCGAGGTTAGAGTATACGAGAAATAAAATGTGGGCGAGAGGGAGTGAAGGGATGAGAGAAACGATCTATTAAAAGAAAGGGAATTAGATCCTCTAAGAAGTCGTTGGAAACGAATAAATGCTAGTGTATCGAAATTTGTTGGTGCATTTGCTCAAGCAGAGTCAAAGGAGAAAAAGTGGTGAATGCGATGATGATGTTATGAAGACAGCGTATGCTATTTACAAGAGTGACAACAAGCCTCACCATAGGGATTTTAATGACCGGCATTGTTGGGAAATTTTTAAGGCTTGTGATGTATGGAAGCCTTATGGGGATATTGTTAAGAAGTGCAATAGGAAGGCAATAACTCAAGAAAGTGGTTCAAAGAGGTGGAGGATTAATGAAACTGGAAACTACTCCACTTCAACTGACCCAAATACACCAACCAGTGGTGATATAGGGTGTTCTGTCCAAACTCCAAGCGATAGGTCTACTACAAATTAGGGGAAGGGAAAAGTTGTGAACATGCCATCAGAAGCATTCCAACAATGGGTGGATAATATTGAGAAAATAAATTTGTCAAAAAATTTAGAAACTGAAATGGAACTAACTAGGTTGAAGTATGAAAGGGAATCACAAATTGAGAGGCTGAAGTACGAAAGGGAAACTCAAAATGAGAGGGTGTTGTTGGAACATAGGAAAGTTTCTATGAAACAAAGGAAGATCAATTTGAAATTATTCAAAGTGCTTGCATCAAAGGACTACTTAACTGAAGAAGAGGAAAATTTAAAGAGTCATTTAGTGAAGGTTTTATTTCCATGAGATGTGATCTCATTTATTAATGTAATTTTTAATTCGTAGGTGTATGTGTTATTCAGTTGTATTTGCAATCTACGGGGTTGTTTAATTATGAATTTAGTAGTGGTGTTTTTAATTGTTGTTCTATTATATGTAAACTCTGTTAACGTATTAGTAAAAGATAATTTCAAATAAGAAGTCTATTTAATGTCTTATAATTCTGAAATTATTATTGTTCAGTGAAATAGTGCATTATTGTTGTGATAAATAATGTGGTAAAATGACCATTCACTTACTTTCTTCAGTGCATTATTGTTGTAATAAATAATGTGGTTAAATGACCATTCACTTACTTTCTTCAGTGCATTATTACTGTGATAAATACTGTGGTGAAATGACCATTCATTTGCTTTCTTCAGTGCATTATTGCTCTGACAAATATTGTGGTTAAATGACCATTCACTTACTTTCTTCAGTGCATTATTACTGTGATAAATATTGTGGTGAAATGACCATTCATTTGCTTTCTTCGGTGCATTATTGCTCTGACAAATATTGTGGTGAAATGATCTTTTACTTGCTTTCTTCAGTGCCTTATTGCTCTGAAATGAAGTGACTATTCAAATTCTATTTTCAAAGCATTATTGCATTATTGTTCTGAAATGAAGTGACAATTCAAATGCTATTTTGAAAGCATTATTGCATTATTACTCTGAAATGAAGTGGCAATTCAATTGCTATATTCAGTGTATTATTGCTCCACACCTTTTCTATATACTTACTTCATAATGCTTTGTACTTCAATATACTCAGCTTTCCACACAATATCTCTTCTTGTAGCACCAAATAAATTCTCTATGATGTCATCTGAATCAAGTTATAATAGTTTTATTTCATCTTCAAATTCTTCTAGTTCTGATGATGTCAATTTTATTCCACCAGATCATATAGCAGAAGAACAAAACAATGACTACATGCGGCGTTTTGAAAGACGTAGACGTGCAAATCGTATGATGGACCAAATGATGGAGTCCTTCATTTTGGCTAATCCAGCTGAAGTATATGCAATGGTAACTCAAGTTCCTAGGGCACCTAGGCAACAAGTTGATCGAAATCGTGTGGATGCACACACTCGCTTATGGAATGACTACTTTGCCGACACTGCCCTCTACCCCCCACGATTATTTCGCCGTTGATTTCGCATGCAAAAACATGTTTTCCTTCGTATAGTAGAAGCGCTGACTAATAAGCTAAGAACACATTCTTCCAACAAAGGCCCAGATGCCACAGGGAGACTTGGTGCATCAGCATTGCTAAAGTGCACTGCGGCTATAAGGTTGTTAGCATATGCCACATCAGCAGATTCAGCGGACGATTATCTTAAAATAAGTGGCTCTCTTGCTAGAGATTCACTACAACATTTTGTTGAGGGTGTGGTTGTCGAGTTCGGTGATGAATACTTAAGAAGACCTAATGAAACAGATTTAACGAGATTGTTATATGCAGGTGAGGAAAGAGGATTTCCGGGAATGATGGGTTCTATTGATTGCATGCATTGGCGATGGAAAAATTATCCACTACAATTTAAAGGACTCTATTCAGGAAGAGATGGTAAGCCGACTTTAATTCTCGAAGCTATTGCATCATATGATTTGTGGATCTGGCATGCTTTCTTTGGAAGACCAGGTAGGTGCAATGATATAAATGTTCTTGATAGATCTCCAATATTTAACGATGTATTTGAAGGTCGTGCACCTCCAGTAAACTATGTTATCAACGGTCACCAGTACGACATGGGTTATTACCTAACAGATGGTATATATCCTCAATGGGCCGCGTTTATTCCCACAATATCTCTTCCATTGAATGAGAAGGAAAGCCTTTTTGCCCAAAAGCAAGAGAGCAAACGAAAGGATGTGGAGCGTGTATTTGGAGTATTACAAGCTCGTTTTGCAATAATTCGTCAACCGGCACTAGCTCGTGATAAATATATGCTAGGAAAAATAATGTTTGCTTGCATTATAATACATAACATGATAACTGAAAATGAACGAGATTCGTACTCCCTTCGTTTTGATCCTCAGGATTATGACCAAAATTTTCGCCCATCCTCAAGCCGGCGACAAAACGCTGATGAACCTTTTATATATCACAATAGTGATAATCGCATCAGAAATTTGCAAACATTCATGAACAATAGGGATCGCATCCGTGATCAAGCTACGCATAGACGGCTCAAATTGGATATCGTAGAAAATATTTGCCTTAAATTCGGGCAAAACAGCCAGCAAACTAGTTAAGGTGTTGTGTTATTTTTATTTTTAAAATATAGAAAAGTCGGTAATGCCTAGTAAAACATCTATGTATTAATGTTTGATTAAATGAAATAATTTTCTTGTACTTAATTTTTGTGTTCATATAATTTGAAGAAGGTTTTAAAATAACTTCGATTAACATATATAATTAGCTATAATACAAATACAAAAATTAAAAAATTATAACAGTTCATCATTAGTGTATTTTAATTACTCCAAAATGATAAATATGGTGAAGAATTGGGATGAATCAAATTAATAAAGAGATAGAAAATATAGTGGGGTATAGTAAATAGTAGGAGATAGAATTTGATGACCCCAAAAGTTGGTCTAACCATTGGGAGGAAGAAAATAGAGGTTTTTGAGTAGATTAGGTATGAGTAATGTGGAGGAGAGAGAAATTATATAGTATTTGATAAACCCTTTGAAGGGTCTAACCATTGAACATACTCTAACACCCTCTCCCCAACCCTGCCACCCCTTCGAAACCCCCCTTCCCCTCCCCTACCTAAGAAGCAAATAAATTGCCCCCAACTTCTACAAAACCCCCCAAATACAAAATATGGGTAAGAGCTCTTTAGCAGAGAAGAAGAAATATGAAGAAGGTGCAAAACAGGTGGATAAATTCAAAAAAGGAAAATGAAGATGCAGCTGAGTATGAGAGAATTAGAGAAGAGAGGACTTGAGAAAATAGAGAGAGAATGGAGAAACTATGTATATTATCTCTCTCTTCTCGAACTTTCAGTTATGAAAAAACCTACCACCTAAGAAGAAAAGATATCCCCCTTTATCCTCGTCCTCCCTCGCATGATTCTTCTTGAAGATCTACCAAGTTCTATAATCTTACATTTTGGGTTTTTTTTTCTTTCGTTTCTGGGTTTTTAATGAGTTTATTTGTGTTTGTTTATCGTTTAAGATTGTGAAATTTGAGGTATTTGTTCATTGTTTTGAGATGTGTTCTTTCTATTATGCCATTGTGTTTGAGGAATTTCCTTTTTGTTTGTTCTTGTTTAGGAGATTTGATTGGTATTGTGGGTTTCATGTGAAGTTAATGTCTTCATGTTTGTAAAATTGTTTGATTATCTGTTATTGGAATTTACTGTTTTCATCATATGGGAAGAGGAGGATGAGGATGGCAGGGGATGGGCAGAGTACGGGAGGAAGAATGGTGGCTGGGTAGGGGGAGGTAAGGGAGGGGAAGGCAGGGGAGGGAGGAGAGCGAAAAGGAGGAAGAAGGTAAATTTTTTATAAAAAAAACTCGTGGAATAGGTAATCAGTCAACTGAAACCGTTTTTATAAAACATACCTCAAAGATTGGGATTACTCAGAAATAATCCTTAATTGGGACTGAAAATGACGGAACGCCCATAGTTGGGATTGGTCCTATTAATTTTACCTTTTATTTAAAGTAAATATATTTTCGTGTTTTAATTTAAATAAAATATATTTGATTTTTTTTTTTTGATAAGGAGAGAAAACTAGGAGGTGTCTACACAAGAGACACCCCCTAAAGCACCCCAAAAGGTGGTTACAATAAGCATCAAGTACAGAAATAACGAAGAAAAAAGGAACACTAAGGAACTCGAGTAGATGATCTGTCGCGGCACCACACCATCACCCCAGGCCCAAATCGAGTTGAACCCTTCTCGGGGGGCAAGGCAAACACCACCGAAAATGAATAAGCTCCCAAATCTTCACAAGGGAAACACAATTACTTGAGGCCACACCAAACAAAACCAACCACAAGACTAACACCTAAAAAACAAGAACTAAAATGACAGAAAAAAGAAAATAAAAAAAGAAACAAGAAAACAGTAAATGAAACCATAAATCACCGAAGCCGCGGCAAAGAACCAGCCGATATGAACACCAACCCACTGCGAACAAACCTCCGGCGACGAGGAAACCCACAATCCACCTCAAGAAACGAACTGAAAAAGAGACCTCAGAAGCTTCGGCCATGAACGACAGCCAATCGACCACCACTCACACCGCGAGCAACCATTCCCAAGAAGACTAAAACCGATCCACCGCGAACAAAATGGAACGAAAACATCAGCGATGAGAAACGAAACATCGCGACTAACATATTAGGGGCTAGAGAGAGAAAGTCCGACTGAGGACAGAGAAATTTGACTAAAATGAAAATAACTAAGCCATATCAATAGCTAGAACTGGGAAGAAGATGAAGAAAGGGAAGGCTAGGGTTTCAATTTCTAATGAAATTGAATTGGGGCTTTATTTAGGGTTTGCTATTAGGAGGAATTTCTAGAGAGAAGGCAGGGCCTCTCTCTCTAGAAATCTTCTTCTTTGTGTATGGCCACTAATAAAATATATTTGATGGTTAACCTTTAGAGTTGATTTAGGATTAATATTCTAAGTTAATTAGGAGTCTAAAATTATGAGATTGAGTCAAAAATCACGTCTTCCATTAAGCATTAGCATGGGTTAATTGATTTGTTCCTTGCGTTGAGGAAAAGAGGAGCTCCTCGGAGCAAGGAATAATAATGTTTGGGAACTGTACTTTGGCTAGAGTTTAAAAAGGAAATGTTTTATAAGTATAACCTATTTTCGATTTCGGATATTTTAAACGTGATATATATTGACTAAGTAAAGGTTTTATCTTTATGAATAAATAAGATAAGATCTTATCTTAGTTAGTTTGTTAGATCACTTTTATCTAAATTTTAAGCAAATCAGTTGTTTTGTTCTTAAATCTTATCTTGTTGTTGACCCGTCTTATTTTATAGGAAGTTGTTGCTAGGGTTACGGAGGAGTATTCTTGGAGGCTTGGCTCTATACATAGGACTTAATCTCATCAGTTGAAAAGTGTCTGACTTGTGTCATTTCCTTGTGTATGACTCTAGTGGAAAGAAAGTTTAATAATGTATTATATTGTATTCCACATATGAGTCAGCTCCACAAATCCTATGTCATTCTGAGTTCCTATTTATTACAGTTTATTCTATCAAGTGTCTGCAATTGAGAAAGGTTTAAAAGGGTTTGACTGAAGTCTTGTATTAGGGTGAGAACTTGAGTGAGTTCTTATATCAGAAGTCAAGAGAGGAACAACAGTTTTAGGAATTATTGTTGGGATTATTGTTCCCACTGGAACATGGAAAGTAGGGGTGTTCATAACCGGGTACCCGGCTTTTCGGGTACCCGAACATGCGGGTACCCGCATTTACGGGTAGTTTAAAACTCGGTCCATGACCCGACCCGAAAAAACGGGTACCCGGTTTTCTCGGGTCGGGTCACAGGGTACCCGAAAAAACCATACATTTCTATTTCATTAACTGATGTGTTCCTTGCATTTTTCCACTGTCAGTCATAGAACACGTCTCGCCATATCTACTTACAGGTTACAGCAAGTTAGCAAGTATATTTTATTTTAATCACCTTGCAACTTGCAAATATTACTCAAAATGTTGCTCACATCATCATTCATCAACAATCAACATGCTTCAAAGTTCAGATAAGGAAAACACAAATGTAATTGCTAATAACATATTAAAACAGTAAAATTTCAAGCATTTGTTATGGTAAAAGAAAAAAAATCAGAAGTGAAAATCAATTACCATTCTCCATTCAGGTGTTTAACATAATATAAATTCGAATTTAGAAGCCATTGATGTACAGCCCAAAGAGAAATTCAACAAAACAAAAAATTAAACCCTATATTAAAATTGAAGAAGAGAGAGATTATCAGGTGTGCGGTGGTCGTCGTGGCCCGTGGGTCTCCCTCACGGTTGCGGACTTACGGTGATATTGAAGGCAATGCGGATTGACGGTGTGATTGTTCGCGGGGAGGCCGATTGTGGAGTGTGGACTTGTGGAGAGAGAAAGTCTAACTCACTAATGCCATGTGAGTATGTGAGTTATGACTAAAGTGTGAATTGAGAGCAGAGTGATTAATGGGCCAGGAACAGACGCACGCACAATAGGCTAAATTCAACAAAACTTATTTCTCGGGTATGCGGGTACCCGGTTGCCAAAATTAAGCGGCCCGTGACCCGACCCGATTTCTCCGGGTCGGGTACCCGACCCGCTAGAATATAAATTTCTTATAAAACTACCCGGCTTTTTTGGGGCGGGTCGGCGGGTCAGCGGGTCGGGGCAAGCGGGTCGGGTTTTTCTGAACACCCCTAATGGAAAGATCTCATTTTAATAAATAGGTTGTACTTAGGAGTTGGCCTATTGATGAGTGAGATTTATCTCACTCCTATGGTAGTAGTAAGGTTATTTTACTTGGTTTATTATTTTCAATTTTAGTTTATTTTTTCTATTAATTTCACCTCTTCTTCTATTTAACTCTATGTTTAACCAAGCTTGGTGTCTAACGAGAGAACCTAGCTCGCTTCTTAGTCGAGTCATGAAAGCTAAATATTATCCCCACTATAATATTTTAAATGCTTCTCTTGGTTATTTCTGTAGCTATTCAGGGAAAAGCATCTAGAGCTCCAAAGCTTTAGTGAAAGAAGGCATTGTGTGGCATGTTGGGTATCGAAGAGACACCAACATCTGGGATGATCCTTGGGTAGCCGATGATAATGGTAGATTTATCAAAATTGCGAAGCAGAACAATATAAATGTGGTGAGTGATTTAATAGATGCTGAAAGTTTGGAGTGGAAAGTAGAAATGATTGAGGAGTACTTTAATGACCGTGATAAGAGATGTATTCTCGGCTTCTCACCATGCCCTTGAGTAGGGGTGGCAATGAGACGAGACAACTCGCGAGCTACTCGAGATCGACTCAGTCAAAATTCGGTCAAAGCTCGACTCCAGTGAGCTCGAATCGAACTCGAACTCGACTCGCATCATTGCCACCCCTACCCTTGAGTGCTACTGCAAATTGTGATGAGATTACATGGGCTTTTGAAAAGAATGGGTCTTATTCTGTTAAAATAATGTATACGTTGGGGAAAGGTTGCAATCTTGATAATTTTCACCGTGCTTGGGTGGATATCTGGAGTCTTGATGTTAGCCCCAAGGTAACACTAGTGGAAAAAAACGGAAGGGCTGCGGTCAAAACAGTCCTAAGGGCTGCGTTTTTGGCCAGCAGCCCTTTCCGTAGCAGCCCTTCTTTGTACAAAGGGCTGCGGTTTTGACCATAACCACAGCCCTTTTGACCCAAAAAAATTTAAAAATTTTTTTTTTTTTTGCATTTTTTAACTCCTAAAAATCAAAAAATTAACAACGCTTAACTCCAAAATCAGTTCAATTTCCACAATTCAGCCACTTATCAGACCAAACTCCATCAAAATGTTCAAAAACTCCACTCAACCGACTACTAAAACAAACATTCAATCAAAGTTAAACAAATTCAGCCCTATCTTAGCATCGAAGCTATTCATAATTCCAGCATCAATCTCAAACAACATTCTTCATTTCAAATTTCCTCTCACAAACACTTCCACAACACACCAAAATCATCTCAATTGTCAAATTCAACCTTCATCACATCACAATTTGACCTAAAATCTCAAATCATGTACTTCAAATCAAAAACTACAAACAACCTAAATTCATCAAACATCCAATAAAATCAAACAATCAAACAAAAAAAAACCTACCTTATCTTCAGAATTAGAAATTAAACCAAGGAGGAGAGAGAAAGTGCCGGCATCAAGAACATCATGAGCACCAGCATCGACACCACATGGGAAACTTCCGAATTTCGAGACCACCGACAACCTCGCCGGAAAACGCACAAATCAAGTCATTAGGGGTTCGAAAACTTCGAGCTCTAAAACCCCAAAAAAACGCACAAAAATCAAGCACAAAAATAAATCACCTCGTTGTGAATAGAAAAGCCGCGCATAAAAATAAATGGGGATGAGAGGCGACTGGTTTGTGGTGGTGCGCGAAGTGAAATCCGGCGAGGTGGTGTGAGCGAAGGAGACCCGAGAGCCGAAGGAGGAGAGACGAAGGGGATCCTAGCCACCGGCAAAGAATGAGCGGCGTGCGTCGGACCACCGGCGTGCAGCAGAGCGGCGAACATCAACCAACAAAAACTCTTGAGCAGAGGAGAGAGAATGAGGGAGGGAGATTGTGAGAGAGGAGAGAGAATGAGGGAGGGAGATTGTGAGAAATAAACCCTAGCCCGCTCAACTTTTAAGCCCAACGCGCGTGATTGAATTCCCTTTCAAATAAAATTAAAAAAAAGCCCATAAAGGGCTGCGGTTAGCCCAAAAACCGCACCCCTTTATTACTTATAGGGCTGCGGTTTTCGACCAACCGCAGCCCTTCACTAAAAGGGCTGCGTTTTTAAAAAAACCGAAGGGCTGCGATTTTTTGGGCTAACCGCAGCCCTTCCTTTTTTTTCCCCTAGTGTAAGATATTTTCTTTCGCGTTTATGCACAAACTCTCTCCCCACTCGTACTCTTCTAAAGCACAAACATCTTATTGACGATGCAACGTGCCCTTGGGCATGTGGTCTACCTGAAACGGCAGCTCATGCCTTGTTCGAATGCCCCCGGTTTGCTGCTCTTTGGTAAGACTACGACTGTGCTATTATGTGTGGTACGAGTTTGGAGGCCTCTATATGCGACTTAGTGGTGAGTTGGCAGTAACTTGACAAGAAGAAGGTGATGAAATGTGCTTTCCTTGCTTGGGTAATATGGGGTGAACGAAACCAGCTCATCTTCCAAAATCACTCAACTCCAGACACGGTTCTAATGGCTCTCGTGTGGCGAGGCTGGTTGAAGAGCATGGCAAGTATTCAACTCGCATTTACCAGAACAAGCTGTCGAGAAGCCCATCTAGCTCCAAGGTGTGGCAGGCACCGCTAGCAGGTATGCGTAAGCTAAATGTTGATGCCTCGTTGGTTGTTGAGGTATGGATTGGGCTTGGGGTTATAGCTCGCGATTCTGCTGGGAGGGTGATCTTTGCTGCCACAAGTTGCGTCAGAGCCCATTGGACGGCTGAAATTGCGAAGGCCAAAGCCATTGCGATGGCGATTTGATTGGGTATACGTTATGGGCTCAAGGAAATAATTCTCGAATCGGATTGTCAAGTTATGATAAACCGCCTCTCAAGGAATGCTATCTATCTCTCGGGTCTTGATATTGTTCTACATGACATTTTATCGTCTTGTATTTTTTTTCTCCTCCATAATATGGTCTCATGTTCTACATGATGGCAACTCTGTAGCTCATCACTTAGCTATGCTAGTGCCTTTTAGTGTTGAACAAATTTGGGAAAACGACACTCTGCCGGACATGGCGCCCTATGCACTCATGGACACTTTGTCCTTGTGTTAATGATAGCTTACTTTTCCCCTAAAAAAAAGGTTGTAACTTGTATTGTTGTATTAGCTTAGTTACATGGACTCTTTAATTCACCTCAATTACCCGTCAGATCCTTGACACTCGGACGTGGACATGGACAGTTGAACACTTCATTTTGGGTCAAAACCATTGAAAATTTTCATAGAATAGAGGAGTCAGACACTTAGACATGTACTCGTGTCAAACATGTGTATACGAGTCTAGGTAACATAGTGTATTAGTACTTAAGCACTTTTGGCATGAATTGGCATATGGCAGTGACATTTGGTATGTGGTGTATCCACTATGGATTCACTGGGTTCAATGGAACCCATAACGGATGTGGAAATTTTTTGTCAAATATTCGAAGAAAAAAACGAATAAATACAATAGCTTGCAGCAATCAATCTTAGGAGTTCATTGTGGCATAATGGTTGTGTGTGTAAAATATTTTCAACGTAAAATGATTTTCATGGCAAATAATTACAATAAAAAACACAATTCTAAAATTAGTTTTCCGTTGTTTGGTTCCTTGTAAGAAAAATGATGAAACGAAAGGAAAATGAAAGTGAGAATAAGGAGGTAGTGAGTAGAAGGGGAAAACGCGTACGCGGAAACGGTCGCGTTGTCGCGGTAACGGTCGCGTTGTCGCGAGAACGGCTTGTAACGGGGAAATAGGACGTTTCGCGGCCGACGCGACGTGTATTTTTTTATAAAATCACATTAATATGTTCTAATCTTATATGCATTGTTTTAGTTTATGAAGCATTATTACAACATAATATAATCAAATCTATCATAATATCATGTTTCATCAGCTATATAATTAAATCGTAAAATATTTTTGGCCAATGTTTGAAAAGAACGGATATAACGGGGATAAAAGCGTTCTAACACGGCGAGTTCGCGTTATAGAACGGACAACGTGGCGAGAAGTATGTAACTTTTTTTATGACGTTTCATAACGGGATTTCACGGAACGACAAATCATAAAATCCATGGTGAGGAGTGCACAAGAGATATAAGGAAAAAGAAAGAAAACAGTTTTCCCTTCAAAATGAAGGGAAAATGATTTTCCATTATTGGGAGAGAAATTTTACTCCTAGGAAAAATGGTTTTACACTCTTTTGCAAACCAAACAATGTCAAACTGAAAATAGAGGAAAAGAGTTTTCCAGAAAAATGTTATTTGCCCTACCAAACGGAATCGAGATACAAGTGCGCATGATATGTGGATCACCGGCTAGGCACATGTTGTATTGTTTTATTTATTTTTTCTCTTTTTCTCTTTCTTTCTATATTTTCTTGTTTTCTTTCCGCAATACTTTGATTCCTTCCCTTCTTCTTCCAACTATTCTTTCATTTTATTTCTCTTGTTTGCTTTCTTATATACTTTTTTTCTTTATTTTATTTCTTCTTTTCAATTTATATACTTCCTTCGTTTTTTTACATGTTACACTTTGACATTTTACACTATTCACAAATTTCACTTCGACCATCGTTTGTGATTTATACGTGAATAAAAATATAGTCATGTGGGATCTTGTTAGATTCGTCTTAATATGTATTTTTTAATATCTACTTTTTATAATTTTTACAAATACAAAATTAGAGAAATATGTCCTCAAAATTTTACATTGGCATTCGTGAAAAGTGAAAGCATGTAAAAAAACGGAGAAAGTATATATATGCAACAAATACTCAAAATTAGTTATTTTAAAAAAAATTATAAACAAATGTTGCTTGATGGTTTGCTGTAGAAATTTGCAATTAATATTGGGTTTTTGTACGCTTTCTACACGGTCCAATAAAGAGATTTCTTCTCATAACTATGTCAAGATGATAGACGCTCTCATAGAATATTGCGTGATTAAGCGAATAAATAGAGCTAGTTTATTATTATCATAGTCGTTATATATATCGTAAAAGAACTTTATTTGATCAAGTTAGGTTGTGTTTCTTTTTTTACTATCAATTATAGATGTCGTATGGCTTTCTATTAATGAAATGTATCTTTTCCCTTTAAAAAAAAATGTTCGACGTGCAATAGTGTTGTATATTACTTTCTATGTTTTTCTAGTTGTATTTGTCATTAACAACATACAAGTTTGCTAAAGTACAACTTAGACCTTTAATATCTCTAATTGTATATAAGTGAAAATTATAATTAGTTGATACTTGAAAAATATATATTAAGGAGAATCTAACAAGATCCCACGTAACTATGTTTTTCCTAGCAAAAAATAACCCCAAAGAAGTAAAACTACATTAGATGAAAGTCAATATGGAATAACTAAAAAATAGAGGTAAATAATAATTGTCATGTAAAAAACACAAATGATGTATCTGAAAATCAATATATTAACATCATCTATTAGTTATTACTTCCTCCGTTTTTTTCTATTGCAATAATTGACTTTTTACGCTTGACAATATACAACTTCAACTATTAATAATTTCAATAACTTTTTAGTAAAAATTATACAAATTTGATATTTTGAAAGTATATATCGACAGAAATTTAACAAGACCCCATATGATTATAATTTTCCTTATGTAAAAAATCACAATAGTTAATTAAAGGTTGGTGAGTGAATAATGTAAAAATCTCATTGTTGCAATAGAAAAAGAAAGAAAGTTGAAGTTTCTAATTATATAAGAGATTGAACTTTTGCACACAACATATGTGACCCGATGTACAATATCTAGAATTATACCATATATAACAAATATGCATATATTTTAAACAAAAGTTAGGCCAAAGCTCGAGAATGTAATGAGAGAGATTAGAGAACACACCCTATGTTTGGCAGAGTCAAAACATCCGGTAACACGTATCTTAACAGCATCACGAACATGATCATCTTCCTGCTGAGCCTCTTTCTGGAGCATATAAAGTTGAGCTTCAGTGGAAAACTCGTCAAGGATATCCTCCAAGTCGTAAGCCAAGTCTTGAAGATCATCAAGCCACAGCTTCACAACGTGGCTCTCAGTTTGACGCTGCTCAGCGTCCGCGACCAGCGCTGCAATCATTTTAAGGGTACGCTCCCATTTTTGTATGGTTTTAGCCTCTATTTTCTTTCCCTTGGCCAACTTCAGAAACTGGCTTATCCCAGCGGATGCCAGCTTCTCAAAGAGTACCTGAAGCAATGCGCCTAGAGCTACTACCTCAGCCATTTTTTTGGGGGGTTGGATTTGATGTAATTGCTAGTTTTACTGTGATAATTAAGGTGATTGGTGAAATTGGGAAAAGAAGGGGCTGGGTATGATCATTTATAAAGACCTCAAAGGAATCAACATCATTGGTTTCAATTATTGAACGGGGAAATGATATATAATTCCTCGATCTTATCTGCATTATGAAACAAAACTATGTACGAGGTGGTTTTATTTGACCAACCGGTCAATGTATCTCCCAATTGGATATTGCCATGCTTGATTAATCAGCTGTATACTTGTTATATATTATGATTATGTATCACATAATACAGCTAACGATCACATGATGGGAAGTACTACTAAGAGCTTCTTTTTTAATGTGAGCAACGAATATTATATACAGATTAAACAAATACGACACGAATCACTATATGGCCATTTGGCAATATTGGGTGCTAATATTGAAGTCAACAAGTCTTTCTTAAAATCTTGTGTGAGATTTTAGTGTATGAGAAGGTTTGAGTAAAACTTGAGAGAGAGAAAGATCCGTAAGACTTGGAGTAAAAGTCTAGAGTTAAAACGTAAAAGAAAGAAGTTTGATTTGAGCGCTGCAACTGTTGAAGTAATTAAACAATTGTTGGGAACTTACATTCAGAGAAGAACTCAAGCGAAGCCAATCTTATAATAGGTTAGTAACATAGTCGTGCTAATATAGTAAAGATTTGAGTTAAAATATGTTACGATTGAGGTTTTTTACTCCCTACTGCGTTAGGATGTTTTTTTCGTGAATTTTTTTTTTTTGCATTCTCTTTGTTTCTTTCATTTTATAAAATTTCATAAAAGCACGCTTATTAATCACACAAAAATTTAGCCCCTCTTGTAGAGTTCCTAATTAAACAACATAAGAAAATTGTTCCAAGTATGTTGAAGACAAAGTCAATAGGCCCGACCTCGGGGTAGGTCGGGAGTGCGATCGGCCAGGGTCTATGATTGTAGGGGGCCCAAAAAGAGCAATTAAATATCTTCCGAGTTTTTGATAAAAAAATTGAACTTCAAGTTTCACTAATCTCTATGCATAACTACGTATTCTCTCATAAATTTGCTTACCAAACTTCATAATTGTTTCACCTGCTTATCTATTCACAAGTCCCTATTAATTTTGCTACTTTCCAAAATGTTCAATTGAGAATTGTTTGACTTCTCCAATTTAATTTATGATAATTGTTAGGCTCTTGGGCCTTTCCTTTGTATTTGTTATACAAGAGGGTATTATGTTGTGAAGCCCATTATCTTATCATTAGGTTGTATATAATGATATATTTGCATTCAATACAACCAAGGAAAACACAATTCCCTACATGGTATCAGCAGCCTACGCCTAACCCTACCCCCCTACGATATATATATATATATATTTTTTTAACCAACCTGCTTCCTCACGGCGGCAGCAGGCCTTCCCTGACCATCCTTCCCGCGGCGCTGCATCTCATGACCGAAGACACTTGATTCCTCACTCCTTTCTACTTGGGTTCCGGTGACCAACCCGGTAACTTGGTCACTCACGTGATTCTCAAGGGAGACAATTATTTATCATGGGCTAGGGAAATCATGTTGTCCCACACAGCTCGCCGAAAATTTGTATTTGTTGATGGCACTATCACTAAACCTACTGACACGAAAAAATTACTTGATTGACATACCGTTAATTCTATGCTTGTGTCATGGATGCTTAGAAGCATTGACCCCAAACTCGCAGCATCCATTCCTTATCATGATGAAGCTCGACCCTTGTGGTTGTACTTAGAAACTCGGTTTTGTGTGGCCGATGGACCCCGCCTTCAACAGCTTTGCACAAATATTACTACTTGTCGGCAAACCAAAAATGCCTCCTGGTTTTCATGGTCACAAATATGGCTTAGTGTGTCATTTACGTAAGTCTCTCTATGGTTTGAGACAAGCACCTCGGTGTTGGTTCGCTAAGTTGGCCGCTTCTCTCCACCGGCATGGTTTCCTGCAATCCTACTCTGATTATTTTCTCTTCACTCTCACTCAGGGTCCCGTTCAGCTCAATGTTCTTGTCTGTGTGGATGATTTGGATTACTTCTGGCAACGATCCGTCCGCTATCGATGCTTTCAATACTTATTTGGGTGAGTGCTTTCACATGAAGGATTTGGGTCATCTGAAATATTTTCTTGGTGTTGAGGTTGCTCGTGGCCCGGGGGGATCTTTCTATGCCAACGGAAGTACACACTTGACATTGTGGCCGAATTAGGCCTCCTTGGGGCTCGACCTTCTAGCTTCCCGATGGAACAAAATCATCATCTTGCCCTTGCGACTGGCCCTTTACTTGATGATCCCGAGAAATATCGACGCCTTGTTGGTCATCTCATGATTTACCTCTCTTTTACTCGTCTTGACTTAGCTTATCTTCGTTCATATTCTTGCTCGGTTCATGCAGGCCCCTCGTCAGGAACAGTGGGCTGCAGCTCTTCGATCGTGTTGTTCATTATTTGAAGGGTTACCCCGGGCAGGGCATTCTTCTTCGGGCCGATTGTGACTTACAATTGACTGGATGGTGTGATTAGACTGGGCTAGTTGTCCTCTCACTCGTTGTTCTCTTACTGGGTGGCTCATGTTTCTCGGTCACTCTCTTGTGTCTTGGAAAACGAAAAAGCAACATACTGTCTCTCGCTCCTCCGCCGAGGCTGAGTATCGCTCTATGGCTACTACTACTTGTGAGTTGATATGGCTAAAGGCTTTGCTTGTTAGTCTTGGTATTGCTCATCCGCGTGCTATGCGCCTCTTTTGTGATAGCCAGTTCGCTTATATTGCGCAAAATCCAGTCTTCCATGAACGCACGAAGCATATTGAGGTGGATTGTCATTATGTTCATGACGCCATTCAGGCTGGTGTCATCTCCACTCATCATGTGTCTACTACCAAACGACTTGCTGATATCTTTACCAAAGCCTTGGGGAAGCGTCAATGTGAATATCTCTTGCGCAAGTTGGGCATTTGCGATCTCCATGCTCCAACTTGAGTGAGGGTGTAAGGCTCTTGGGCCTTTCCTTTGTATTTATTGTATTTGTTATACTAGAGGGTATTACGTTGTGAAGCCCATTATCTTATCATTAGGTTGTATATAATGATATATTTGCCTTCAATACAACCAAGGAAAACACAATTGCCTAGAATAATTGAATTTCCGATTCAGTTTCCAAATTCTAAATTTTAGATTCCAAACAATCAAGCGAAAAAATTATCTTAGTTTACTTACATTATGGCAAGAGAAAGAAAAAAAGTAAGACAGAGCCCAATTTCCATCAATACATCAACAATTAACATCATCTGCTTTATTGAATAAATTGACTTTTCCTGGGTCTAATTTACTTTCTCACTCCTTCGAAGCGGTGTCTGGATGAGGCCAACGGAGTATAGTATGGCCGACTAGGTGGCACTGATGCAGGAGCTTAGCTCCCTGCTACTAATTATTGTATTCTAAAAATAGTTTTGACCAACTGAACTAGAATGGAAAGAATAGAAATTCAGACAATAGAAAGAGAAAGAAGAATAGAAAGAAATAGACAAAGATAGGAGGGAGAAAATGTGTTTAATTTCTTGGATAACCCTTTCATTACAACCTCGGCCTAGTATTTAAAGACATTATACACAAACAAGACAATCCGTGAAACTAGGAAAATAGTTATAACATTCTAACGAGAACAAATGGCGCCAATCGCCCACTTAACTATTTTTCACAACTAGCTTATTCAGCTAACTTGACCCATATCATACCCTCCCCCTTGAAAAAGACTTGACCCCAAGTCTAGTTTTACAACACAAAATATTTACACATCAAAAGTAGGAAATTGGGAAGAAAATTCAGCAGCAATTTCCCAAGTAGATTCATGGGAAGGAAAATCCTTCCAATGAACCAAATACTGCAACTGATCTTGCCCCTGAACATTCACAGTTCTTTGTGCTAAAACGGCAGCAGGTAGTATAGGTGATGTTGGATCCTGACCTTGCAACCAAGTAGGGATATGAGAAGTTAAAGGAAGAGAACCAGAGAAAACTTTCAACTGGGAAACATGAAATACATTATGGATCTTGGCTGTGGTAGGCAATCGTAACTTGTAGGCCACCTTCCCCTATCGTAGATAGCACCCGAAAAGGACCATAATACTTATGACTGAGTTTATGGTTGGCTCTGTGCTTCACTGTAGTCTGCCGATAAGGCTGTAATTTCAGCCAAACCCAATCTCCAACAGAAAAACTCCTTTCTGATCTATGTTTGTCAGCAAGATTCTTCATTCTGCACTGAGCTCGTGCCAAGTGAAATTTTACCATAGCAATCATGGCTTCTCTTCTGACCAAGCTTCTATCTACCTCATCATTTGTAGAATCACCAGCTAAGTAAGGTAAATGAGTAGGAGGAACTTGATTATAGACAACTTCATAGGGAGTAAGTTGTGTAGAGGTGTGAAAATGAGTGTTGTACCACCACTCGCCCACCGGCAACCACATACACCAATCCTTAGGTGTCTCACCATACATACATCTCAAGTATGTCTCCAAACACCTATTAACCACCTCTGTTTGACCATCTGTCTCAGGGTGATAGGCAGATGACAATAAAAACTCAGTACCATGAAGTGAAAATAATCCTTTCCAAAAATTGCTCAGGAAGATAGAATCTCTATCACTGACACTGGATTTGGGCCAACCATGCAGTTTAAATACATTGTCCAGATAGGATTGAGCAACCTGTACAGCTGTAAAAGGATGGCTTAAAGCCATAAAATGAGCAGCTTTACTAAACCTGTCCACAACAACAAAAATAACCTCTTTTCCCATGGATTTTGGCAATCCAGTAATGAAGTCCATAGAGATGTCTATCCACACCTCCTCTGGTACAGGTAAAGGTTGTAACAACCCTGGTTTAGCTGCATTGTCATACTTTGCTGCCTGGCAAACTTTGCAATCTTTTACAAATTGCTTAACACTCTGAGTCATGCCCTTCCAGTAAAAGATATTTTTGAGTTTTTTCAAAGTAGCTTCCCTACCTGAGTGACCACTCTCAGGGGAAGAATGCTGCCAAAATAAAATTTTAGCTTTTAGAGATGAATCAGGACCAACAATGATCTTAGCATCCTTCCTTAATAATCCATCTACCAGTATATACCCTGGAATAGATTCTCTCAGCTGCAATTTTTGAAAGATGGAACTCAAGAAAGGATCTTGAGAATAACTTGCTTGTATCAAGGAACTGAGATCAGAAGAAATTAAGGAAATAGCCATACATAAAATTTCAGTGCTTGGAATTCTAGACAAAGCATCAGCAGCAAGATTGTTTTTGCCACATTTATATTGAATCTCATAACTGAACCCCATCAACTTGGATAGCCAGAATTGTTGGAAAGGGGTTGAAATTTTTTGTTGTAAAAGCCATTTTAAGCTCTTTTGATCAGTTTTGATCACAAAGTGATTGCCCATCAGGTACTGCTCCCATTTTTGTACTGAAAAAACTATGGCCAACAACTCTTTCTCATACACAGATAAGGCTTGCCATCTAGGACCCAAGGTTCTGCTAATAAATGCTATAGGATGATCTGTTTGCATTAAAACAGCTCCAATCCCATACTTTGAAGCATCGGTTTCAACCACAAAAGTCTTGTTGAAATCGAGAACGACCCAATACAGTCCCGTAGTTAAGGCTAATTTCAACTCTTCCAAGGCTTGCTGAGTTAATTCACTCCACTGAAAAGCCCCCTTCTTAAGTAAATTTGTCAAAGGTTTACTAATGAGTGCAAAACTCTTGACAAACTTTCTATAGTACCCTGCTAAACCAAGGAAGCTACGCAATTCCTTGATATTACTAGGAGTAGGCCAACTTGATATAGCTGCTATTTTCTGAGGATCTGTCTCCACTCCCTTGCTTGAAATAAAATGGCCTATGTACTCCACTCTATTGGTTGCAAATGTGCACTTACTAGCTTTAATGTACATTTGATTCTTTTCCATAAGCTGAAACACTTCATCTAAGTGTAACCAGTGATCCTTCAGTGTACCACTGTACACTAAAATATCATCAAAGAATACAAGGACACACTTCCTCAGCAAAGGTTTAAAAACCTGATTCATCCATCCCTGGAAAGATACTGGTGCATTGGTCAAGCCAAATGGCATGACCAGGAATTCATAATGCCCAGTATGTGTCTTAAAGGCTGTTTTAAAAACATCTTCTGAGTTCATCCTTAATTGATGATATCTAGCTCTTAAATCCAATTTAGTGAACACTTTGGCACCTGAAAGTTCATCAATAAGTTCATCCATTACTGGAATGGGGAACTTATTCTTGATAGTTCTTCTGTTCAGCTCTCTATAATCTATGCATAAGCGCCAAGTACCATCTTTTTTCCCAACAAGCACCACTGGAGATGCAAATGGACTGGAACTATTCTCGAATTATTCCCCGTCCAAAGATCTCTTACACCCGCTTGCTCAATTACATCCCTTTGTTTTAAGGGATATCTATATGGTTCGATGTTCCACAGTGGCCTTTTCCTTCCTCCAAAGGTACCCTATGATCAAATACACTTCTACTAGGAGGTAACTCCACAGGATCTTCAAAAAATTTTGCATACTTCTGTTTCAAAGATTCCAACTCAGGATAGTTTACAACCTGATCATGTGCTACCTTGATTGAGCAACATGAGACTTCTAATACTTGCAACAAGCAAACCCGAGCAAAGATAGCAAACAACTTACTAGAAGGTTCCCCTTCCACTACCTTTAACTTGCTTGGTGGAATGCCCCGCAATGCCAGATTCTCATTGTCCAAAACAAACTCCATGACTAAATTCTTAAAGTCCCAACTTATAGGACCCAAAGTACTCAACCCACCGAACTCCTAAAACCATATCACAACTTCCCAATGATATCGGTAAGACATCGGTGGTAAAGTTCTTCCCTAATAAACTCCATTGAAACCCTTTACTCATGTGTGTACATGCTATATGGTTTCCATCAGCCACAGCAACTGCCTGAGGATCTATGATACTCAAAGAACAACCCAATTTCTTGGCTACAGCAGTGTCAAGAAAATTATGGGTGCTTCCTGAGTCAATGAGTATATGTAAAGGCTTCCCATTCACAAAACCTTTGACCCTCATAGTATGATAACTCGGTTACCGAGACAAGGCACTTACCGAAATTTGTGGATAAATTTCGAGAGGTTGAAGTAATATTCAATCGGTCATCTTCATCACTATCATTCTCACCCAACAATGGCCTATCTTCTTCTCCCAAAATTTCCATAGTAAACAATTGTGGTTCTTTAAATTGACACTTATGACCCCTCTCATAAGCTTGATCACAGTAGTAACATAATCCCTTAGCAATCTTCTCGGCTCTTACATCACCGAAATATGCTTAAAAGGCCTAGGTTGATATTTGGTGAGTGTTTTATCTCGTGGTTACAGTGTGGGTAACAAAGGTGGCTTATTTGCATTTGGGTTATAAGATTGCAATGGTTTGGCTGAAAAAGGCTTGGTATATGATTTGTGGGATGATAACATGCTGAATTGCTCTTCAGACAGCCTAGCATGTTCAATTGCCTCAGATATATTGGTAGGTTTAAAGGCTCTAACAAATGGTTTACTAGTTCCCTTCAATCCACCCACAAAACTATCCAGCAAATAAGAATCAGGCAAGATATGTCCACTTTGCATCATAATAGCTCTCAAACTTTCGAATTCATCAATGTAATCTTCCAATGACCCTGACTGTTGCAGCTTATTAAATTGTTCTACAAAATTCATACTTCTACTATCTTTAAATCTTGCTACAAGCCCAATCTACAATTCCCCTTACTGACAGATAACTTGTAACCCAACTTTCAGCTCTATCTATCATGTATAGTGAAGCAAGATTAACCTTCGCTCATCAGAATTCTACACAATGCAAAGTATCTACAAGATTTTTTTATCCAGTTTCTTGTATTTGACCCATCAAATTTAGGGAACTCAAGCTTCGGATTCATACCTTGAGTTCTCAAATTATTGTTGACAGAAGTTCTTGGACTTGTATCAGAAGAACTTGTTCCTTCATTTCCCCGATCATCTCGAACCAAGCTTTGCATAGTCTTAGCTTGCTCTTCCAATTTCCTCTCCAAGCTCTTAACCCGCTTCTTCCATGGCTTCGAGCTTGATGTCTTCTTGTTGCGGGCATAAGCACTTTAAGCAACTTCAATTTTCTCTAAAGGATCAAACAAAATACCTTTAAACAAGCATTTCCACAAACACCTTTGATGCGGTAGATTACCGAACTCAAACAACTTATTTTTCATTCACTAATGGCGGAAGGATAGTGAAGGAAATACGGGCTCGATACCCGCGATGCGGGAGCTTAGCTCCCCGCTACTAATTATTGTATTCTAAAAATAGTTCTGACCAACTGAACTAGAATGGAAAGAATAGAAATTCAGACAATAGAAAGAGAAAGAAGAATAGAAAGAAATAGACAAAGATAGGAGGGAGAAAATGTGTTTAATTTCTTGGATAACCCTTTCATTACAACCTCGCCTAGTATTTAAAGACATTATACACAAACAAGACAATCCGTGAAACTAGGAAAGTAGTTATAACATTCTAACAGAACAAATGGCGCCAACTGCCCACTTAACTATTTTTCACAACTAGCTTATTCAGCTAACTTGACCCATATCAGGCACTTTCAATTATCAGTTGTGATTTGCAGATTTCCATTCACGATAGCAATCTGCTGTGAGTTCATCTTTTTGTTTTTCTTTGACTCGTCGAAAATATAGAAGACACGAGTTTTGTTGTTCTATTGAAAGAATCTAGAATTTGATTTTTTTTCGACGTGAAAAATTTGGAATTTGGATTTTGCTTCCTGCCCCAATTATGAGAAAATGATAATGCACTAATGTTATAAATAAAATCATTACCTAGTCCATTACAATAAACATACTTTGATTTACTATAAAAGCCTAGTGATTTAGTACTTACGTATAATGATGAGTTGACTAATATGATTATATTTCATAGGTTAGATAAATTTTGATGTTTCACAAACTTTAAAGATTATTTTTGGAGGATATAGAAGATATTTTTTCGTGATAGAAAATAGCATATAGTTAGTAGGATAAAAAAGCTAATATTTAGTTAACTTATGCTAATATATGATTAAATGTACACTTTTTGATAATATTATGTGCTTATTTTTTATTGGTATGAGTAACAAAATTAAAATATAGTTTTACTTTAGATAAGAGGGTCCTGATCTACTATTTCTCCGAGGGCCCATCAAATGTCGGAATCGGCCCTGAAAGACAAAGGTCATTTTCGTATGTACTTCATTTATTAGAGAATTCAGATGTCTATAGTCTCCGATACCTAGTTTTGACCATTGACAAATTTAATTATGTATTGCTAAAAAATGTTTTAGTGGGTAATGTTTTGTAAATACAAAATCGCTTTGTATTATCTAACAAGATACACATATCTATATAAAAAAAAAAGTTATATATAACTTATTAAATATGATCAAAGTTTTGTTACTCGACTTGCAAACAATTAGGTAGGTAAAATTTTAGAATGTGAAAAAAAAAAAAACTGAACACACTTAAAGTCTGAATAATTTTACTGCAGTTGCACGCCATTGCTAATAAAAGCCCAAGTGAACCTGCAAAGTTTTTCTTCTCCTTCTATTGATTCTAGAACTGCAAATGCTGCCTAAACTTGGATTCTAGATAGAACTTGGTTTAGCACCCTATGATTTCCATTTACCAGTCGATTTGAGTGGGGATAATCAATAACATCCGGATTTTTAGGTAAAAATAACTCATTCTAGTTTCTCCAATTACGAAGTCAAACTGAAGATATAAAAATATAGCCACTTATGTGGCTACCATTATTGTTAAATTTATGTCACATCCTAACTTTGCCTCTTAGATATGCTGAAAGGGTAATAAAAAGAGGTCAAAGTAGTGTAAAATAATTCGTAAAATTTTCATGAAAACAATGAATACCCAGAGATACAGAGTAGTTATCAAGCGACATAAAAATCTTCTTGTAATGCATGTGCCAAAATAATTCTGAACTCTTGTGACAGCTTTCGCACCCTGCAAGCGAAACAACAATTAATTCAGCTATGATAGACAGTATATCTACTAGCATGACATATTCGTCAAAGAAAAGCATCAGTTCATTCTTACCTGTTTTTCCAAATCTGTGCATAGAAGTTGGAACTACTGTATCGAGCAGACAAGCACTATCACTTCGATTGATATAGCCTACATAAAATGCGATTCAGAAGTCTCTGCATTCCCATATAAATCTTACAACAGGACCAGCTTATACTCGTGTTTCGTATTGTACGAAACGGGAGGAGAGAATTACCATGCTTGGTCATATGTGAAATCAATTCGAGGAGCATAGCGGGAAGTGCCACAAATAAAAGAATCTCCAAGATTTTATGATGGATTATGGACCAGATTGTTTTGCCACTCAGGCCACAGCCTCTTGCAGCTCCTGTATTAGTAATTACATATAAACAAGTTTTATTACGTACGCTTTCATTGATATATAGTCTTCCCTAAACAAGGTACTAAGATTGTGATTACTGATTACTGATTACCATGACAAATGCAGTAAGCGAGCTACTCTAAGACGCTTAGCTCCCCGTTCATCTGCTGATAATCTTATGCTGTAATCACAATATTAGCATATCATGTCAATAAGTGATGCAATCATGGATCTATTTCTCATATAAAGAAGGGATATAGATGCATAACCTTACCTAGTAGCATCACCAATAAGACCAAAACAAATCATATAGACCATCAGCACGTGTTAATTTAAGCTGCAAATAGCAACTTATGAGTAATTCTATCTCAATTCAACACATAAAAAAAGGAGTTTATATTGAAGGACAAGAGCAAGAACCTTATTTATAATGAAGATATCTCAAGCTTTGACTTTCTGCTAGTAGCACAAGCTCTTCAAATGACCAGTAGTTAAGGCTGCAACAAAAGGAAAAACAAATTGTGATCTTGAAGTTGAGTTTATTGAAGTAGGATAAGTTAACAATTAAGTAGAATTCAAGATATAAGTACCTATTGATTGGTGAAGGAGTTGCAAGGTTAGGAAAAGCCCACGTATCAAGAAAAATTTCCTTTCATAACACAATTTAAGTGTCTGACAAAGCTCAGGAAGACTTCACATTAATAGCATTTCCTGAAGCAGCCTCTTAGATCTCATAATCAGACTCAGACATGTCATAATTAGAGTCACTCATGGGAGCACAATACTCTGAGCCTATAGTTATTTCTATACGGCGGTATTCAGGGTTGCTTTTCAGATGTTGTTCTATCAAATCAGAATCATAAATATACACTTTTATTAGTTGTGGAGGAATGCCATTTTTACCAAAGGATTCAAACTTGGGGCAAGACTGGATAGAGATTTTGGTCAGATTGGGAAAGCTGGAACCACATATGGATTTCAAATTTGTGAAATCCTTGATCTCTAAGCTGCGCAAGGAAGAGGGAAGAGAAAGATCTGGACCTGGGATGCACTCCACTGTGTCTATGGAGCTGCCTACATTATGAAGTGTAAGATATTGAAGAGAAGTTAAAAGGTGCAACCCCCACTTTTGTATCGACTTGTTCATGTTGGTTAAGTCACAAATTGATAGTTTAGTAAGCAAGGTAAAATCACCAATACGAGAGTTGGAACTGGTGCTTGAATAGCCCAAGTAGTGGAAGATTATTAGGCTACTATTAAGTGATAGATTAGTAAGCAAGGTAAAGTTACCAACCATATATTCAAGCTTTGGGCAATCAGTGACTTGAAGTATTTCGAGGTTCGGACTGGTGCTGCTGCATGACATAGATTTCAAATTTTGGAAACCTTTGATGCGTAACTCAGACAACGAAGATGGTAGAGAAAGATTTGGGCACGGAACACACTCTTCAGAGCTCCCTACATTTTCAAGGTAAAGAGAATGAAGTGAATTAAGGAGGTGCAATCCCCACTCTTCTACTGATTGCTTTATGTTAACTCCTTGAATATGAAGAAATGTCAGGTTATTGGGTAAACCTCCTGAAAAGCAATCATCATCTGACAAACCTTTTAAATAGATGGTGGTATTGTGAGATGGATTACTAGTTACCATCTTTGCACACATGTCTTTTCTTGTTGTGGCAATGACCCTGCTTCCTCTTAATCCTTGTCTGAAAGGTGTCTGGAGTTGATTCCAATCATTGTAATTCTCAAACCAAATATCATCAAGAACAAGTAAGAATTTTTTGTCTTTTAGCACTGCAACCAATTCTTCTTGTGCTTGATTCAGGTTATCCAAACTACGGTTGCCCATGATGAACGAGTTCAGGATATCTGTTGTGACACGTGTGACATCAAACACATCTGATACGCACACCCATGCCTTAAGGTCAAAGTGACCCTTCAGCTGCTGCTCATCATTGTATACACATTGAGCAAGAGTGGTCTTCCCAATGCCTCCCATTCCAACAATAGGAATGACAAGGACATTTTTATAACTTGGCTCATCATTCAACAAAATCTCCATAATTCTGCTTATTTTGTCATCCCTTCCGTAAATGACGGGTTCACAAACTATAGATGTGGATTTTCGTTGGCGTCCATTTGATGCTTTTGTTCGTTGTGCCTCTTGCTGCAAGATGCCATTGGTTGAAAGACCCAAATTTTGAGCCTGAGTCAGAATATGTTGCAAGCTAATGTTTGTTTGTTCGATTCTTGACGAAAGGTCTTCACTAGGGTATCGAAAATGTTGTTCGGCTCTAGAACCACAAGCTAAGATGCTTTTAACCTGATTGGAGAAACAAAAATAGTTTGTTGATAATTAGTCACTGGCTCTGTTTGGAACGGCCTGTTTGGTAATCATTAATAAATTATGGTAATGAGAATGAATTTTAAATGTAATATTACAAGGGAAGGACCCTTAAAATCTCCATGGCGTGCGAGGCAATTTCATCCCCCAAGTTTGTGTTTATTTCCCATGGAGAAGCAATCTCACCCCTAAGCTTGTGTTTTTTTTACTCTGAGGGGAGCAATTTTCATTACCACTCATTACCATCTACATGGAAGTATTGGATGAGAATGAAAATTTAAGAAGAAAAATAGACACTTTAGGATAAATTAGCATTACCATGGGAATGAACAATGATTTTCTTGACAAATTTACATACAAATTCATTCTTATTACCACCATTTATAACCAACTACCAAATTAGCATTACTATGGGAATGAACAATGATTTTCATTAAAAAACACGTCATACTGAAAAGAACATGCAATTTAATTTAAAGAACATACTTTTCAAGTAGAAAGAACACACAATTCAAAACAAATAAAAAACATATATATTCTCTATTTTAAAAAAAAGATGATAAAAAAGAACATATAATAGAAGAAGACACCATTAGAATTAAAAGAACATACAATGCCAATGAAAAGAACATGTCTAATGTTTTATCAAAAAGAATATGTTGCTTGATAATATATTATTATTATATCATATGTTGTCATGTTCCAAAAAATATGTAAGCAAATCATCAATCAATCAATATATATATATAAAGGAGGAACTTTTCGGGAGTTTAGGGAGCTCCTCAAGATTTCGAGTTCATAGAGCGCGCCACGTAGGATTGCCACGTCATCAATTTATATTTTATTTTTTTACAAAAATAGAGTTATAGATGATTTAAATACATATAAAGAGATTTGGATAAGCGAAAATTAGAGTTTGAATTTGAATCAACAACCTAAATTATTATATCATGAAAATTGTGTATAACTTTTGCTACATAATTCGGAATATTATAATTTTTGTGTCATTGGAGAGCATTCGAAATATGCTTCGAAATAAGATCCATTTACAATATAGTTGTACAACTTATGAAATATAGAGCGCCGTGTAGGATTGTCATGTCATATTTTTTTTTTTTCTAAAAATAGAGTTCTACATAGATTTAAATACATATAAGGAGTCTTGGATAAGCAAAAATTAGAGTTTCGTTTTGAATGAACAACCTAAATTATTATATTAGGTAAATTGTGTATAACTTTTGCTACCTAATTCAGAATATTATAATTTTTGTACCATTAAATAGTGCTCGAAATATGCTTTGAAATAAGATCCATTTACAATATAGTTCTACAATTTATGAAATAGAGAGCGCCACTCAAGATTGTCATGTCATTAGTTTTTTTAAAATATATTTCGAGCTCATAGAGCGCGCCACGTAGGATTGCCACGTCATCAATTTATATTTATATTTTTTACAAAAATAGAGTTCTAGATGATTTAAATACATATAAAGAGATTTGGATAAGCGAAAATTAGAGTTTAGATTTGAATCAACAACCTAAATTATTATATTATGAAAATTGTGTATAACTTTTGCTACATAATTCGAAATATTATAATTTTTGTACCATTGGAGAGCATTTGAAATATGCTTCGAAATAAGATCCATTTACAATATAGCTGTACAACTTATGAAATATAGAGCGCCATGTAGGATTGTCATGTCATCAATTTTAATTTTAATTTTTTTCTAAAAATATAGTGTTCTACATAGATTTAAATACATATAAGGAGTCTTGGATAAGCAGAAATTAGAGTTTCGTTTGAATGAACAACCTAAATTATTATATTATGTAAATTGTGTATAACTTTTGCTACCTAATTCAGAATATTATAATTTTTGTGCCATTAAATAGTGCTCGAAATATGCTTTGAAATAAGATCCATTTATAATATAGTTATACAATTTATGAAATAGAGAGCGCCACTTAAGATTGTCATGTCATTTAGTTTTTTTTAAAATATTTGAAAAAAAAATAGAATTCTACATATATTTAAATACATAAAAGAGTTTTGGATAGGGGGAAATTAGAGTTGCGTTTTGAATAAACAACCTAAATTATTATATTATGTAAATTGAATTTAACTTTTGCTACCTAATTTAAAACATTATAATTTTTTTACCATTGGAGAGTGCTTGAAATATGCTTCAAAATAGGATCTATTTACAATATTGTTTTACAACTCATGAAAATATATTAAAATAGATGCATTGTAGGACATTATTTAGTCTTTTTTTAGATAAATATAATAATGGCTATAAGTATTAAGTATAGTGTATTATATGTGATTATAACATTTGATTATAGGTCCAATTTACAGGATTAAACATATTATCTTTCAAAACCTCAACCTTACTCAACCAAACTAAAACAATATAGTATTGCAACAAAATTTATTGACTAAAATCTATAGCGATAAAGTTACATATATATAATTAGAGTTTTGGATTATGTAAAAATTAGAGTTTGATTTAAATAAAACAAATCCTTAGAATATTATAAAGAGCTCCACCTAAGCATGCCATGTCATTCTTATCAATTTTTACGAAAGTATTCTTTTTCGTCCCGCATCTATAAAATTATTACCCTCTACTTTCTTAAAGTATCATTTGCGTATTATTCATGTTAAAACTTGTATTAGCTATTGTTAGTCATACCGTTATTGGGATACCATTTAATAATAGACTTAGCTACAATATTCAATTGAATATTAAAAATTATAAAATTTATATATCAAAATAACAAATCTAGAACTTATAGTATAATGACAAATACTTTCTCCGTTTTTTTTTCTACTTCAACAATTGGTTTGGACATGGTTTTTAAGGAAATAAAAATGGGTAGTTTAGTATAGAGGTACCTCTTTAGTTAACTAGAATATGGGACAAATAAATCCTTATTAAAGTAAACGCAACTTTATAAGGCAATTCGGGTAATTAATGATGGTTTTATTAACATAAAGTAAAGGTAATATTTTCAAATGTAGTTTCTTTTTTACCAAAAGTGGAATGGAACCAAAAGATGAAACTATCTAAAGTGGTAATGTTGTAATAGAAAAAGAACGGAGGAAGTATGTAAATACAATGATCTTGAAAAATCTCATTTTACAGCAACACAAAATCAACAATAATATTAACAAAAAATATACAATAAAATAAAATAAACAACAACCCGTGCAACGCACGGGCTTCAAACCTAGTATATATATATATAAAGGAGGAACTTTTCGGGAGTATAGGGAGCTCTTTAAGATTTCGAGGCCATAGAGTGCGCCACGTAGGATTGCCATGTCATTAATTATTATTTTTATCTTTTACAAAAATAGAGTTCTACAAAAATTTACATACGTATAAGGAGCTTTGGATAAGCAAAAATCAGAGTTTGATTTTGAATTAACACCCAAATAATTATATTATGTAAATTGCGTATAACTTTTGCTACGTAATTCGGAATATTATAATTTTTGTACCATTGGATAGTGCTCGAAATATACTTCGAAATAAGATCCATTTACAATATAGTTTGACAACTTATAAAATAGAGAGCGCCACGTAGGATTGCCATGTCATAGTTTTAAATTTAAATATTATAAAAAATAGAGTTCTACAAAAATTTAAATACGTATAAGGAGTTTTGGATAAGCAAAAATTAGAGTTTGATTTTGAATTAACAACCCAAATAATTATATTATGTAAATTGCGTATAACTTTTGCTACGTAATTCGGAATATTATAATTTTTGTACCATTGGAAAATGCTCGAAATATACTTCGAAATAAGATCCATTTACAATATAGTTCGACAACTTATGAAATTGAGAGCGCCATGTAGGATTGCCATGTCATAGTTTTAAATTTAAATATTATAAAAAATAGAGTTCTACATATATTTAAATACCTAAAAGAAGTTTTGGATAAGGAAATTTAGAGTTTCATTTTGAATAAACAACCTAAATTATTATATTATGTAAATTGTGTATAACTTTTGCTACCTAATTCAAAACATTATAATTCGACTACCATTGGAGAGTGCTTGAGATATGCTTCAAAGTAAGATCCATTTACAATATAAGGTCACAAATCATGAAAATATTTAAAGAATAGAGTTTTACATAGATTTAAATGCATATAAGGAGCTTTTGATAAGCGAAAATTAGAGTTTGGTTTTGAATTAACAACCTAAATTACTATATTATCTAAATTGTGTATAATAATTTTTGTACCATTAATTGGATAGTGCTCTAAATATGCTTTGAAATAAGATCAATTTACAATATAGTTCTACAACTTATGAAATATAATAAAATAAACAACAATGTAAAATTGATAGTCCGATTTTAAATAAAAAATCTAAAATATTATAACAATGTAAATTGATTATAACTTTTGCTACATAATTCGCAATAGTATAGTTTTTTTTACCGTCGGAGAGTGCTCGAGATATACTTTGAAATAAGATCTATATACAATATTGTTTTACAACTTATGAAAATGTATTTATTTAGATGAACAATAACATATTATTTATTCTTTATTTTAAATATATAAAAATAACATATTATACCTGACAATACTAATTATGTCTTTAAGAATCATACTTTTAAAAATTGAGTTATATAAAGATAAAAAATTCATATCCATAGTTTTGAACCTATAGCATTCCATGATGGCATTACATGAAGAATCAAATGAAAGTTTGTCATCGAGATTGCAGAGGTATTATGCAATTAACAAATTATTTTATTCCTAGAATATTTATTGCATACATAATTATTTATGTTTTTTTTTCATATATCTATAGGTAAGATCTTATTCTTTTCTCCATGAACTTAATTCTACTTAAACTATTTGGAAATCAAGATTCGCGTTTCTAGACTGTTTAAGGTCACGGATCATAAAAAAGGGGGAAGTTTCATAAGTCTTGATATGGTCATGATTGATGAAGAGGTATTTTTTTCCTCTCTTAAATAGTATTTTCAATTATTAATAGAGGTTAGTTTTACATTTAATTAATTTTATTCATGAAACTATCATTATGATCTTCTTTTTTGCTTTTTCATCTTCCATTCTACATGCGTTAGTGTTTATGTGCTGTATTCAAAGTTGAAGTTGTGGCTGACACTCATGTTTTTCTCTATTCTTTCTATTCTGCATCTATTAAATTATTACCCTCGCTCTACTTTCTTAAATTATCATTCGGGTATTATTCATGTTAAAACTGTGTTAATTATTGTTACCCATATCTATTATTAGGATACCATTTAATAATAGAGTTAGTTACAATATTTAATTGGATATTAAAAATTATAAAATTTATATATCGTAATAACAAATCTAGAAATTATAGTATAATGACAAATACGTTCCCTATTCTTTTTCTACTACAACGATTGGTGTGGGCATGGTTTTTAAGGAAATATAAAATGGGTGATTTAGCATAGAGGTACCCCTTTAGTTAACTAAAGTAGGGGATAAATAATCCTTAATAAAGTAAATGCAACTTTATGAGGCAATTTAGATAATTATTGAGGGTTTTATTAACATAAAATAAAGGCAATATTGTCAACAATAGTTGCTTTTGTTTTACCACAAGTGAAATGGTTCCAAAAGATGAAACTACCCAAAGCGGTAATTGTTGTAATAGAAAAGGAATGGAGAAAGTTATAAATACAATAGTGTTGAAAAATCTCATTTCAAATCAACACAAAATTGACAATAATATTAACAAAAAAATTTACAAAAAGATAAAATAAGCAACAACCGTGCAACGCACGGGCTTCAAAACTAGTTACTAATATTTTAATTATTAAAGTCAAATGTGGTTTGATCTTCTTCTTGTTCTTCTTCATCTTCATCTCCTTCTTCTTCTTCTTCTCAAAATGTGGTTTGATGATTCTCCTTCGATAATGGGCGAGAATTTTGGTACCAGTGTGATTTGATAGAAGTAGATCAAAAATCTTTTCTTTGAAAAAAAAATTCAAATGCCTCTCTCCTGATTTCTTGCGTTTCATTTCTGATTTCTTGGGGTTTAAGAACCGGACAACAGTCTCTACGTGGTCTCGAGACCATCTTCTAAATTGCGCTGTTTTAGCCAATTTTGCCTTTTTTTTTTCTTAAAAGATTTATAATAGAATTTGACAAAAATGAAAAGTTGAAGAAGATAAAGAATGATGAGGAATAGAATATCCCAAAAGAGAGTGAAGTGCTTAACTCTGATTCAAAGTTTTTTTATATACGGAAAACACTATGATTCAAAGCCTAGAAGGAGAACAAACGATAAGAATGACATATTTTTATCATATCAATGATACGAATGACAACATTATCATATGTAGAGAGAATTAAGGAAGTGTAATATCTAGTTTCCTAGTACTAATCAAATACTTATTGGAAACATCCTAAGATACTATTTCACTTCCTTAATTTTCTCTACATCATATCAGTTTTAAGAATGACAATATATTTATCATGTCAAATGAAAATATATATTAAAAAGTTGCTCCCGTAAGGCTTTACAAACTTTTTATGCACGCGATGCGTGCGACCACATTTTGGGCATAACTGTTGCTCAATAGTCAGTAGTTTGTATCTAAGCTCACCTTCATTTTGTGAATAAGAAATATTGAAATACTTACAGATAGTATTTAAAAACACTTCATGATTTTATGTAATATTGTTGTTTCACTTATAGCTAATTGAATAACTAATAAATGTTAGTTGTTTGTTAATAGGAAAAAAATTGTAACCCAAAGCCACAAAACCACTTGTATGCAAAGAACAAACCCGCATAATTTTTCCCATCTATTCATATAACTATCCGCCCCACATATGACATACCCATATGAATGATGAATCTCACGTATTTTTCATCTAATTATCCTCCGTAATTAATTTTCATCTTCCTACCTACAACCTAACATCTTCCCTTCCCTCAAAAAATAAGAACGACTCATCTTCTTATCCTCACTATCTTTCATATTCACTTAAAAAGATTAAGATTTAATCAAACGTAATGGTTATTTTAATTTCACAGCAAACACCACATTAATAAGCTAATCTTGGTGTCAAAATCAACCCCATCAACGCTCCATTAATTTTTAGGGTAATTTTGGTCTCTCGCATGTTCTTCTCGGGTCTTTTTTGTGTTTTCATTTCGATTTGGGTGGTAATGTTGAAGAACGTTCGTTGGAATGGGGTTAAAATTGATTTTTATTTGGTTGACGAAGTAAATGGGGAGCCTCAAATTTGAAGGTAATTATTTACGTGTCATGTTCTTGATTTCGTCCCAAAAAACTTAATTGTCAACTATATTTCTCAAAGATCCGGTTACATTATGTTTGAACTTTTATTTGTGAAGATGGTTTTATAAAAAAATTCGTGGCTGAAGTTCAGAATTCGGAATTTGCAAAAATCCAGCTACAATCCTAGTCGGTTCTTGAATCATCCACTTTTCCTTTTTCTTTCCCTTTGTTTTTTTCAAGATTTCTTCTACTGCTTTGGCAAATTTTGTATGCAAAGTAATTAAATTTAAACATAATTTATTGCGTAAAAGACCTTTTGTTTATGGGTTTTTACTTATTCATAAGAAATGTCAGTTTTGTACTAACGGTTTATAAGATTGCATTTATTTTTCGACAAATTACTATCGAAAAGTTATTTTTATACACTTTTTTTTAATTATAAAATACTTTTTTTTTTCAAAATTTAGATCAAATTTTTTATATTTCATTCCACAAACTACTAAAAGAAAATCAATTGTTTTCATCGATTTTCAATTTCACTAACTGTTAATTAATGTAATTTCTTTTTTAGTTTGATTTTTGTGTCATTTTTATTGCATTCGAAATTGATTTATATTTTATAATGCCTTTTTTTATTACAAACATGTACTGATTTTTTAATAATTATTTCAAAATTTATAGCATATAATACAGACTTAAATTATTCTTGTATCATTTTTATTGTATTTTTTTCTAAAACATGTGATTATCGATACTACAATTGAACATGCATTCGAAAATAAGAGTTGCTAGTTTTTTCTTCAACTAATTTGAAATAACTTGCAAGGTTAAAAAGAATTATGTATCTTTTTTAGAAGTTCGCAGATCTCCAATGGACAAATGTGTAATCTCCCCGTCGAAAGCGTATGTTTTTCTTAGTTTGTAATTTGTATTGAGGTGTTGTAGTGTATTGGTAATTTTTCTGAGTATGTAATTGTAAATGGTTCTTACGGAGTATGTAATTGCTAATGGGTTATAGTTTGTAATTGAATTTTTTAGTTTTTGTAAAGTTTTCTCATTTGAGTGATTTGTATAATGTGAATTATGCAATTGTATTGATTTCAGTTGACTTGTGATTGATTGTTATAATTGTTTTTCCTGCAGTTTTTTTTTGAATCCCCGCTTTGGTTGAAATTGGTTTTATAATTTAGAAAGGAAAGGGGGGTAAAACAGTCTATTCAAATGGGGACACCATAGCTCCCCCCTTCCCTTATATAATAGAGATTAAACCCATTAAACAATCATAAACTCCTCATCTGTCATCAACCCCCATCTATTCAAATTAAACAATATGTCGGCTTTGAGTTTTGGTTTACTTAGGGCATGTTCGTTATCATTTTTTGTTTTCAGTTTTTAGTATTTTTGAGAACTAAAAACAACAATCAGGAAATCAGAAAAAGTGGTTTTCACTTTTGAGTTGTTAGTTTTCATGATCATCATGTTTCTAATAAGTTTGACTAATTTTTTATTCATTAGAGGACATATATTATATGACTTTTAAAACCAAAAAACTGAAAACCATAATGATACCGAACGAGAACTTTTAGATTGTTGTTTCTTTCATTTCTTAACATAATGTTTAAAATGTTGTGATTATTCCTTCAAACTGAAGTGAGTTTTGGACTATTTTATCGAAATAAATCTTTTGTCGAATTTCAGAACCTATATATAGTACGATAGGAGCAGAGAGAATTTCCCATTGATCAAAAATTTTGCTTTGTTTGAAAAGTACGTATCACGATCATTTGTCAAGTACTAACAATTTTTTGGCCAAAGATTTCACCTCTGGCTTCATCAAGGATACGCTTTGCATCCGGTTACTAATCATTGTTTATGGTGCTCCATGCACGACACAAGTCATAGTTTGTGGTATTGCGGTCAATTTTGACACATTAAATAGACAGATTTAGATCTTCAAAATCCCAAGCTTTTTAATAAAAATATGTTTATTGATAATTAGAGATGTTGATGTAAAAATTTTTGCATTGGCAAGCATAATTAAACTGAAGAATAAGGTCAACTAAAAGGAACTGATGAAGGATATAGAGGTGAGAGAGTAAGACATCTATACCTTATCTTTGGCAGAGTCAAAAAACCTGGTAACACGCATCTTAGTAGCATCCTCAAGGACCTCAACATCATCAACTTCCTGCTGGACATCCTCCTTTAGCAGCTCAAGTTGAGCTCTAGTGGCACATTCGTCGAGGATATCTTCCAAGTCGTAAGCCAATTCATGGAGGTCTTCAAGCCATAGCTTCACAACTTTGCTCTCAGTTTGCCGCTGGTCAGCATCACTGAGCAGTGCAGCAATCATCTTAAGGGTATGTTCCCATCTTTGTATGGTTTCAGCCTCTAATTTCTTTCCCTTGGCCAGCTTAAGAAACTGGCTTATCCCAGCGGATGCCAGTTTCTCAAACAGTACTTGAAGAAATGAGCCTACAACTATCTCTGCCATCTCTCTTTTTCAAAGATATATTTTATGATTTTGATCTAACTTCTTAAGGTTATTGGTGAGATTGGGGACAATGATCATACTTCATTTATAAAGGCCTCGTTTGGTTGACTTTGGAAAAAGGAATCAAATTTTTGGTTCATACTCCTCCGTTCTGAAATATTAGTGTACACTTCTATTACAGAAAAGTGTTATATTTATTTCAGAATTTATTGAATGGGGAAATGATCAATCCGTAGATGGTGCACACGTCCGTATGGTGAGGAAGGTATGCACAATGAACATCAAGCACTAGGCTATAAACATAAAGACCAATACCAATGAACATATACTAACAGAAATGTACCATTGAACATATACTAACAAGCCAAATGTATATGAATAACAAGTCAAATGAATACATGTACATATGAATATCAAGCACTAGGTTATGAACATAAAGACCAATACAAATGAACATATACTAACAGATGTACCAATGAACATATATTAACAGAGATGTACCAATGAACATATAGTAACAAGCCAAATGTATATGAATAACAAGTCAAATGAACATATGTACATGGCTAACAAGCCAAATGAACATATTTACATCTCTGTTAGTATATGTTCATTGGTATTGGTTTTTATGTTCATAACCTAGTAGTTAGTGGCAGATCTAGAATTTTAAGAATGGTTGGTCACTCCACCAACCATATTACAACTATAACCAACGCATTACAAAAATTTCATAAAAAGTTCCCTTTTCAAAGTAACATATATCCATATTAATTCCAATGAAAACAAATGGTACTTAGAAATTATTATATTTCTCAAGACGACTTTTATAGAAAAACTTGAAATATCTTGCGTATCATTTCTTTCCCTTATGAAATTTAAATAGCAATTTGAATTAGATTAAACAAGCAATTTCTCCAAACTATGAGATTTGATAAGTGATAATTATCAAAGATTCAATCAATTTTTATATCAAGTACAATACTAAAATACTAAATCTTTTCATTTTTACTAATAATCAATACTAGTAATTAAAAGAACTGCAATCCTCATTTTCAAACAATTTGATACTAATTACAGCATTCATTCGAGAGACTAATTCTGTACAACAGATAATAGATGCCAAACATCTTCAAATTATAATTCATATAGATTAAACTTGATGAATTCATCAAACATTCAATTAAGCCAAATAATCAAGTACTCAACAACAAGCAATAAATAGAAATTTTTGAACCTCAAATTAGAATTAGTTACCTAAAAAAGACTTGAATAAAAAAGAATTCAACAACAAGCAACTTACGAACCAAAATCATCTCATTTAAAAAAAAAAAAAAAACTCAAAAAGCAAAACCCTGACTTAAAAACCTGTGAAAAATAGGAGATTCAAGAGGACGATTCGAAGAAGAAGAATTTCGCCGAGTTTCACCATAGTTACGACTTCGACCATCAAGCTTTCTCTATTCTCAACTTCTTCTTCTTCGATCTGAAGAATTGCGTGTTTTTGTTCGATCTAACGCCTTTGAAGCATTCTCTATCTCAATGGTAATTTTTTTATTTTGAATCACCAACACACGAGTTTTCCCCCAAATTCAAGGATTTTGAATGATAATTTTTTATCTCTGAAAAAGGTAAAATGGATATCAATCGGTAGATCAAGGTGAGATAATAATTTTAGTTGAAGATTTGAAAGAAAAAGGAGATTCATGTAAAAAAAATATTCAAGAATTTTAGTTGAAGACTGTGAGAGAGGAAGCGAGAAGAAGAGATGTGATATTGTGAGGGGAGAAGAGTTGGGGTTTGTTTTGTCAGTCAAGGAGAGAGAGAGTTGAAATTTTTCCCCCCAAATTAATGGTTGGTCACGTGACCAACTGGGACCATGCCTAGTTCCGCCACTGCTAGTGGTTGATGTTCATCGTGCGCACCTTTCTCACGATACGGACGTGTGCATCTACTAATTTGTAGGAAATGATAGTATGTACTAATTCCTCAGTGATGTCTGCATTATGAGATAAATTATAATTTAGAAAACAATCATCTAAGTGGTGATTAATTTTTCATATTTAACTATCCGGTCAATGTATCTAACATTGGCTATTCTCATCGTTGATTAGTTAAATTGTACACTAATACCACTTGAGATTTTGTATCAAACAGTACAGCTAAGAGTATCTTCGCTCGTGTGTATTTAGTTCATCAAACTTAGTGATGAGCAATGAAGAAATATATCTATGACAAATCTGCTCATAAAAGCTTGTCATGGCTCATGCATCCCATGAAAGTCTACTCCTAAAAGCTTGTCATTCTGCGACAAACCAGGGAATAAGTCAAGAGTTGACGAATTTCCATGAATAAGTCATGAACTAACAAACAAAAGGTAGCTTGACACGTGGCAGTGTCTGTAAAAATATTAGTTTTATTTTGAATATTTTATCTAACTTTGCAGCAGTTATTATGCAAGAATATATGCAAAATGAAAAACTTTATCTAACAAATTCATGACTTTTTGGAATCATAATACTGTAGTTTTACACATAAAAAACTCTATCTATATTATTTTCTTGGATTTTTCTATGATACTTCCTCCGTTTAGAAATAGTTGCACCATTTGTATAGTATTTACTATTCACATGTTACACTTTGATTGTCATTGATGATTTATATTTAATAAATTAAAAACATAGTCAAAGAGATCTTGTTAGATTCGTCTCTATGTATATATTTTTAATATCAACTTTTTATACTTTTTACTTATTAATAATTAAAGATATTAATATTCGAAAACATGCATTGACAAGTGTGAAAACATGAAATGGTGCAACTATTTCTAAACGGAGGAAGTATATCTTTGTGTTATTACATATTCTACCATGTAACTGTAGAATTTGTAGAAGATAAGAGTAGTATACACAAAACAAGAGTAACCAAACTTAGGCTCTGTTCTTTTGGACTCAATTAATGAAAATTCAGTTCAGTTCAGACATATTCTGTTCAGTTCAATTCAATTCAAGTTTATTCAGTTCAGTTCAGTTCAGGTTTATTCAGTCCAGTTCAGTTCAGTTCAATCCAGTTAGTTTCCTCTCACGATTTTCATTCACTTTAGTTCAGTTCAGTTCAGGTTTATTCAGTTCCGTTCAGTTCAGACAAATTCAGTTCAGCTGATCAGTTCAGTTCAGTTCAATTCAGTCCAAAAGAACAAAGCTTTAGTGCTTATATTTCACCTCTCAAGTGACAAGAAACAAACCTATTTTAATAAACTAAGCATCTAGTTCACCAAAAAAAAAAAAACTAAGCAAGTAAACAACTGCAACTCCTAAACTATAACAACTAATGCTACTTATATGGGATAACTCCCCACCACTCTAATTAAGTTAGTCTTACGTGGACCTGGTCCACACAAATATTATTGTGGACCTGGTCCACACTAATATTATTGTGTACCAGAACCACTTATTTAACATAGTGACCTTCTTTTTTATCATATGATAACCTTTTAAAATCTAAAGTTATAATATACAGTTACTATCTACCCTACTAACCGTCTTATTTAATATAGTCACTCTTCTTACATTAGTTTATCATAATGAAATTTTCACTTTGTGACATAGTAGCTTTTATTTCTACATAGTCAAAGTTTACAATCTATATCTACTCTTCTTTTATATCTATTTTCCTAATATAGTGACTTTTTTTTATATAAATCATATGAATTAGCATTAGGTCCACACTATACTAATTTAATGTGGACCAGGTCCATATAAGGGGGCGTTTGGTTCACCAAGGAGAAAGGAAAAGGGTTCAAGAAAGGAAAATGAGGTGAATCGAAACCCAAGCCCTTAGATGTAGTAATAGGTTGTTTGTTTCAAAATATCTAGGGTATCGATCATATCAATAATAATAATAAAAATAAAATAATAATCATAATAAAAATATAAATAAGTAAAAAATTGAAAATAATAAATGTAATAAATTAATAATAATAATAAATAAAAATAATAAAATAATAACAAAGTAATAATAATAAATTAATAAAAAATAAATAAAGATGTTAATAATAATAAAATAATAATTAATAATAATAATAATAAAATTATATTAATTAAATAATAATTAAAAATAATAAAATAGTAATAATAATTAATAATATTAATAACAATAATAATAAGTGTTGTAGCCTAACATCTACGGCTCCCTTAACGACACATGGGCTCATCAGAGCTGTACACGTGTCACCCTATTTAAAATAAAAATAAGGCTTAATCTCTGGGCTATACTCAGTTGGGGTAAAAGGATTGAATTTCTGGCCCAACAGTCAGAATCCAGTACTACCAGGTGGCTGAAGGAGAGTGGTTAATAGACTTTCACCAGTCCTGGTTTGCCACGTGTCATGATCTGATCCCCCAGCCAATCAGAAGCCACTATTCTAGGGCAGGTTTTAAGGATAGCTGTCAACTTGCTATCACTATAAATACCCCTGAAATCAGGAGAAACATTCATTCAATGCAAACAGTGCAAAGTTACTCTGATAAAATTCTCTCTCACTTTCTCTTTCTATCTCTACTTTCTCTCACTACTCCTGATAACTGACTTAAGCATTGGAGGGGGAACCACCACCCAAACCTCCAGGGTGGGTCCCTTTGTGCAGGTTTGGGAGCAGAGCAAAGACCAAGGTCTAAGAGGATTCAGACATCGTTGCACAAGTCTCCAGCACAAGATACTAATTTACTTGCTCGATGGACGGGCGCAGATGTGTCGTTTTGCACCGCACCCGGCCAAAGATAAAATTTCTCCTACTCTCTTTTACACTAAGCTAGTATAATGGAAGTAGGGGTCGTATCCACAAGGGAAACGAGGACGAGTTTAATATTTAGCGTGATTCAAAACCTAGATTAAGCTAAGGGCCGAGAAACCTAATTACAAAAGGGGGGTTTCAAGTAGATTTACGAACAAACTAAAGCTAACTAGCATATAAACAAAATGAGAAATCAATATAGGAAGATCTTGAATCCGATTAACATCCACTTCAATTCATTATCGATCATTGAACCTCCACTCTAATTATTTCCATAATTATCTATTGTTGAGAATTAATCTCGCATTCTCCTTATTCTTAGTTGAATAGCACGATCAGCGTGACTATAAAACCCTAACTAAAGGATAACCTAGTCCGATAGCATCTAAGTTCAATCCAATAGCAAAGCAATAAACACGGAGAACCAATAGACACTCGCTAACGTCATACAAGCGATAAACATTCAACAGGTTGATTCAATTTCCCCAAGAAATAACCAAGACGATCTGCATCTAAATTACTCCCTAGTTTGCTACCAATTGATAAAAGAATAAAACAATCCGATTCTATTCTTAAATCTAGCATTAGATTAATTACACAATCAAACTAGTAACGTTCCTAGCATAATTATGCAAAAACCATAGAAAGCAATCATAGAAATTAAACCATAATCAAAGAAACTAAATAGAGAGGAAAGATCTCACAATAATGCTTGAAGCTCCATATTAATCTCGTTCAAGAACGGTTCAAGCTACAATCGGCATAGCATAAGCCAATCCCATAGTTGAAATCTACAAAAAACTAAACTAGAAAATGAAAACTAAAAAGAGAAGACAACAAGAGAGGAGTGGAGTTTGGAGACTCCCTCTCCTTGTGGGCCGCGCCCCCTAGGTCCAAAAATCAAGTTTAGTATTTATACTAAAGCTCAAAAGTCGCCGACAATTACACCGACCTAGGGGTCGCGAGGTGCGGTACGGGTCGCGAGGTGCGATGAGCTACTGCCTCCAAAACACGCTGAAGAGTTGGGCAGGCCAAGGAAGTCGCGAGGTGTGAAGTAACTCGCGAGGTGCGAGAAGCAGGTCGCGAGGTGCGAGAAATCTCGCGAGGTGCGACCTGCGTTGTGCTGCTTGCTGGCTTCCGGTAGTGCTGGGCTTCGAGCGCGCACGAGAGCTGGGCAGGCTCGGCTGCTGAGCGTGCGGTGATGGGCGATGATGCTGGCTGCTCGGTAGGCTTGGTGCTATGCTCGGCTACGGCTTGGGACGATGCTTGATTGGAACATGTGGCGACGCTTGGCAAGTATAACGATGTTGAGTCGTTCCAAACACTAATGCTTCTAGGAGCTCGGAACTTACAACTTTAACAATAATTAATATACAAAATTCCGAACTTCCGCTAAGAGCTAAATAAAATGCAAACGTTAACAATTATGATCAAGACCCTTAGCAAAAAGCACCCAAAATATAATATAAACACCGTATAACTTGAGCGTATCAAATACCCCCACACTTGAACTTTACTCGACCTCGAGTAAACTCAAAAATGAGAAATACCAATTAAATCATCGCCCAAGCTATCGACACCAACCTACACTCTCCATCAACTACATCATCATCATCACATCTTAACAACATCCGCTCAAAACCTAAAAGTAAGGGACGATGATTCCCCCACACTTAGATTCGAGCTCACCTGAAAAATACAAAGACGCGACAACAATAATAACCAGCAACACCAACACGAATCAAAATGTCAGCTCACGACACACTAAACTATCAGCTCTCTCAAACCTCCAAAAGATGATCTAAAACTACTACTACTACAACTAATCTAAACAAGCAAGCCATGGAACAAAGACAAAAAGGAATATACTCCATGCTTACTCCCAAAAACAAACAATCAACCCAAAAGAATGTGAAAGCCAACTTTAAATAGATCTTCACAAAACAAAGGATGAATTCACTAACCCAACCCGAAAACGCTTTCAACCTTATGACACCATCTCCGGCAAATGAGTTTTCAAAGTGTATAATTCTATGTTAATCTCTCATTTTGCCTAGGAGCCCTTTCGGGTTTTCATCCTAGCTTCTCACATTTTTTTCATCTCTCTTCTTTTTCCGGCTCACAAAACTCACCCGCTCAACTAGCTCTTTTTTGCATAGGCCGCCCTTTCGGGTTTTCGATCTATCCGAGCCCCCAATTTTGCCCGAGTCGCCCGCCCTTGCGGTTTTCAACTCAGCGGGATTCACTTCATCATCATTCATTTTCTTTTATAATTTTTTTTTTATATTTTTTTTTTCATTTTTCTATTCAAATTAAAAGTAATATATATAACATAGATACATGAGAATGAGAATACCCTCCCCCCTACTTAAACTACACATTGTCCTCAATGTGTCGACAATTAAAAGAAAAAGTAAACTGAAAATGGGGGGGGGGGAAATCGAAAATCGGGTAAATCGAAGATCGAATGCTCAAAACTCATGAAAAGCAATCCGTCAAACTCAAATTTCATAACAACACCAACTCAAATCTCATAACTCAACTCACAACCCTCTCCCTCGAATCACTCCAACAAATGACACATTAACAATCTCAATCCTCTAGTGTTACCAACTCCTAGCTATTGAACTCCTCCCAACGGGTTTTCTTTTGTGGATTTTGGCTCCAAGTGGATTAAGATGTGTTGTGGTTCATTTTAGTGGGTGTGTGGTGGGTGGAAAGAAAATTTGTTGTGGTGGTGGAAATTTGATGAGAATTAAAAGAAAATAACGAAAATGAAAGGGGTCTCGGGTTGCCTCCCGAGAAGCGCTGTTGTTTAAAGTCGTGAGCTCGACTTAGTACCTTAAGCTTAATCATTGGGTTGTGCTCCATGTGTGACAATGGTGGTTCCATGTCAATCTCCACTTCAAGTACCTGCAAAATTGATTGAGGAGAACTCTTGCAATGCATCGTTAATACCTAGCTTACTACAACATGGTTGAGCATATAACATCAGATTATATCCAAAACCTAGCATTAAGTCAACAACAAACATCTACTAGTAGTACTTCTAGCTAATCCAAGTCATGACCATTAATATAAATATTTAAAGCTAGACAATAACCAAGATATAGAGTAAATCTTACAATAAACCGTCAAAAGCTTCAATCAATCATTCCCAAGAGAGTTTAAGCAACAAGTTCCATGCTTCTTGTCCGAAATACAAAAGTAAAATACATAGAGTTCAACGGAAGATGAAAACTAGAAACTAAAACAAAAAGGGAATTCTTTATATGAGTGGCCAACCAAAATCATAGAGCACAAGCAATACCATTCAAAAATCACGCTAAATACAAACAAGTAACACCGTTTCCCCGGCAACGGCGCCAAAATTTGGGCGGGCGCGGATGTGTCGTTGTGCACCGCACCCGGCCAAAGATAAAATTTCTCCTACTCTCTTTTACACTAAGCTAGTATAATGGAAGTAGGGGTCGTATCCACAGGGAAACAGGGACGAGTTTAATATTTAGCGTGATTTAAAACCTAGATTAAGCTAAGGGCCGAGAAACCTAATTACAAAAGGGGGGTTTCAAGTAGATTTACGAACAAACTAAAACTAACTAGCATATAAACAAAATGAGAAATCAATATAGGAAGATCTTGAATCCGATTAACATCCACTTCAATTCATTATCGATCATTGAACCTCCACTCTAATTATTTCCATAATTATCTATTGTTGAGAATTAATCTCGCATTCTCCTTATTCTTAGTTGAATAGCACGATCAGCGTGACTATAAAACCCTAACTAAAGGATAACCTAGTCCGATAGCATCTAAGTTCAATCCAATAGCAGCAATAAACACAGAGAACCAATAGACCTGCTAACGTCATACAAGCGATAAACATTCAACAAGTTGATTCAATTTCCCCCAAGAAATAACCAAGACGATCCGCATCTAAATTACTCCCTAGTTTGCTACCAATTGATAAAAGAATAAAACAATCCGATTCTATTCTTAAATCTAGCATTAGATTAATTACACAATCAAACTAGTAACGTTCCTAGCATAATTATGCAAAAACCATAGAAAGCAATCATAGAAATTAAACCATAATCAAAGAAACTAAATAGAGAGGAAAGATCTCACAATAATGCTTGAAGCTCCATATTAATCTCGTTCAAGAACGGTTCAAGCTACAATCGGCATAGCATAAGCCAATCCCATAGTTGAAATCTACAAAAACTAAACTAGAAAATGAAAACTAAAAAGAGAAGACAACAAGAGAGGAGTGGAGTTTTGGAGACTCCCTCTCCTTGTGGCTGCTGCCCCCTAGGTCCAAAAATCAAGTTTAGTATTTATACTAAAGCTCAAAAGTCAGCCGACAATTACACCGACCTAGGGGTCGCGAGGTGCGGTACAGGTCGCGAGGTGCGATGAGCTACTGCCTCCAGAACACGCTGAAGAGTTGGGCAGGCCAAGGAAGTCGCGAGGTGCGAAGTAACTCGCGAGGTGCGAGAAGCAGGTCGCGAGGTGCGAAAAATCTCGCTAGGTGCGACCTGCGTTGTGCTGCTTACTGGCTTCCGGTAGTACTGGGCTTCGAGCGCGCACGAGAGCTGGGCAGGCTCGGCTGCTGAGCGTGCGGTGATGGGCGATGATGCTGGCTGCTCGGTAGGCTTGGTGCTATGCTCGGCTACGGCTTGGGACGATGCTTGATTGGAACATGTGGCGACGCTTGGCAAGTATAACGATGTTGAGTCATTCCAAACACTAATGCTTCTAGGAGCTCGGAACTTACAACTTTAACAATAATTAATATACAAAATTCCGAACTTCCGCTAAGAGCTAAATAAAATGCAAACGTTAACAATTATGATCAAGACCCTTAGCAAAAAGCACCCAAAATATAATATAAACACCGTATAACTTGAGCGTATCACTCGACAAGGAAGCTAAGCCTACAACTTACTTGTTGGACAAGTGGACAAAACATTTGGCGCCGTCTGTGGGGAGACGCAACGATGACTGATTGTCAATCGTCCAACATTGCCAGGAATCGAAGCCTTCAAGTTAATGTCGAAGATACGGTGGAGCATGAAAGACCACCTAGAGGAAGAGATAGACCCCCGTCCATTGTCAATGTTCCTGGACCAAGCCAGCAACCGGTCATCCAAGTGAATCTGGATCGTCCAGTGACTGCCGCCCACCTGGAGAATGTGCTGAATGACTTTCAGACTAAGATGGCGGCGGTCGTCCAAGAGCAGATTAAAAGCAATATGCTGTTTTTTCATCACAACCCGGAGCCAGCTGCTAACAATCCACCTCGTCCTAGAGGACGTTCTCAAGTAGATCGTCCAGGTCCTAGTCGATATGTTCGTCAGGAGCCCTCTAGGAGGACGGCAAGAGGAAAGCAGCCAGAGGATAATGATCAACGAAGAAAGATGGACTGGAACCTGGTGGTGAGGACTCAGGACCATGTTCGTCCAAGCGGGCACCGCATGGAAACAGATGCCAGAGAGTATCTAGAAGCAAAGAAAGCTGCTGCATTACAACGATCAGCGACAGGATCTACACCATATTTGAGAGACCCTCCTTTGAGGTTGTCGTCCAGAGGGGAGGGACGAAGTTTAAGTCACTCTCTTGTTCATCCGCGACGGAGAGAAGACGGTGGCTCGGCCCCATGGTCTATAGGCGTCCAAAGTGCTCGCAAAACACTTCATCCAATCCCGTAATGAAAGAATATCGCAAGGAGTTCATACCCATTGAGGGACAGCTGGGAGCCCTCCGGATCAACTGGCCTACCCCATTCTTGGCCAGGATCATGGAGGCGCCCCCCTTCCCAAAGGTAAAACTCCCAACCATTGAGCCTTTTGATGGAACAACTGATCCTGATGATCACCTGTCTGCTTACAAACATCAGATGTACGTCCAAGGAGTGGACGATGCTACTTGGTGTAAGAATTTCCCGGCTACCTTGAAGGGAGTAGCTCAGAAGTGGTTCAATAATCTTCCCCCTAATTCAGTCAACAATTTTACTGAACTCAGTTTCTTATTCAATAGTCACTTTGTTGCCAACAAGCAAGAGCAAAAGACAAGCATGCACCTAGGCAAGGTCGTCCAGGGACCTAAGGAGGCTCTTAGAAGTTTTGTTAAGAGATTTAACCTAGAAGCACTTCAGATCCAAGATCTTAATGCTGGAGTAGCCTTTGACGCCTTCATCAGGGGTCTAAGGCCAGGAAGTTTCAAGTTTGATCTTGTTAAGAAGAAAATCTCCACTCTTGCTGAGGCTTTAAGAGAAGCGGAAGCGTTTATCCACGCTACCGAAGTGTGTGCTGAAGCAAAACATCCCGAGTCTAAGAAGCCTGAAGAGGTTGCTCAGCCAAAGAAGAGCAACCCCAAAAAGGCCGAGACCAGGGCTATAGCCGCAACCACCACTTCGTCCAGAAGGAGCAAGAGAAAGGAGGCCGAGCCATCCTCATCCAATCCTATTGAGTTTAACAAAGACCAATACTCCATTCTCATGGAGATCAAGGATCAATATGAGTTGAAGGCCCCAGCTGAGATGAAAACCCCTTATAGAAATAGGGATAAGAGCAAGTATTGTCACTTCCACAAGGATTGTGGTCATGAGACTAATGAATGTAAGCACCTCAAGAGAGCTTTGGAAGAGTTAGCCCGAAAAGGAAAGATGAATTCCTATATGCCGCAAGGGGGAAGGAAGTTTCCAAGGAAAGATGATTGGCATAACAAGAAGAAAGAGAGTGCAAGCACAGACAAAGATGTTGTTCTCGTAATCTCAGGTGGATTTGCTGCTGGGGGACCAACCAATAGAGGGCACAAAAACTACCTTAGGGAGCTCGGCCAAGTGTTGTTAGCTGATCAGACAAAGGTTGAGCCCTTCCCAAGGGTGGTAGTTAGTGAGCAAGATCGGGGCAGGTTGAGGACTCCCCATGATGATCCCTTGGTTGTAGAAATGAAAATAGCAAACTTGAGAGTAAGAAGGATCCTGATCGACACCGGAAGTTCGACGGACATCATTAGTGCTGATTGCTTGTCCAGACTAAAGTTTGAGGAGAAGAACTTAGTTCCCGTTCACCATCCCATCATAGGGTTTGGGGGAGGAGTCATCCATCCCATGGGAACGGTGACTTTGCCCGTTCGAGTGGGAGAGAAGGAAGTCTCAAGAACTCTGTTTATCAAGTTCTTGGTGGTCCGAGACTTGACAGCCTACAATGTCATTCTTGGACGACCAACTACGAATCATGTCAAAGCAAAGAATAGTAACTCACCCGATGTTGATGAAGTATGAGTGTGATGACGGCAAGATTGGCTCCTTATATGGAGACCGGCGAGCGGCTAGGGAATGTTACCTAACTACTCTGAAACCATCATCATGGAAGGCAGATAAGCAAGACCAGACGAAGGTCGCTGGCGAAAGGAAAACGTCCGAGATTGTGAAAGACCCTGTCTGATAGTCCAGGAAGTGCGAAGCGGAACTTTCGTCTCCAAGACATGGATGGACGACCAATATAGCGCACCTGGAACTCAGACACATTGAAAAAAGTACAACGTCTGACTCAATCAATCGGCAAGAAATCTACAGTAGTCTGTAATACCAAACAAGTGCCACGGCACAAAAAAGAGAAAAAGAATTGTATACATGTATCTTGACACTTAGTCAAGCAAAATTCATATAATACAATTCCTACTTTCTCGTTATATTGTTCCTTTATATTTTACTAAGTTGTTCACTTTGGGGCATCTTTACCACCAGTTGGTCTAGTGGCCTAAAAGTGACATTAACTTAGACAAAATTACAAAGAACATTAAAACGTTCAATGAAAAGGATAAACAATGGACATCATAACGGGAAATAACCATTTCTCAGACACACATTGCTTCCTCAAAGAGACCGGCCAAGGTGTAATAAACCTAAAAGGTATATCGCACATATGGTTAATCAAATAATGACAGTCTCTAGTAAGAGAAACGTCATGGTCCCTAAAAGGAAGCCGACTTGAAATAAGAAAGCCTTAGTAAAGGAATCTTACTTTTAAATGCAAGGTCAGCTAAGTAGCAAAGGCTCTAGTAAGGGTTCGCTACTTCGAGAAGAGCGTGGCTTCCTCAAGGAAGCCGGCCAAAACATGGTTCGTCCATAAAAAGCAATATATTTAAGCTCGTCCTAAACGAAAGAGTTTATGTTGGCTCGGCCAATGTTGGCCTCTCTCCTTCTTGGTGCAAAGCTCGTCCAAAATACAAGGATGAACTAAGCCCAAGAAGGGGGGGATACAACTAAAACCTTCGAACTTTAAGGACTAGTTAAGTTTGAGGGACGAGCCACAATTATACTTAGCTTCTTTGAGAGTCTGAAGATCGTCCAAAGGCAAGGATGAGACTCACCCTTTCCTTAACTAAGCAAGGTGGCCGTCCAAATCATGGACGCTTTCCTTCTTCGAGCTCTCCTCGTCCAGGGAAATGTACTCGTCCAAAGACTCTAGAAGACTCCCAGACGAGAATGGTCCCAAGAAGGTGGCCGTCCAAATCATGGACACTTTCCTTCTTCGAGCCATCCTCGTCCAGGGAAAGGTACTCGTCCAAAGACTCTAGAAGACTCCCAGACGAGAATGGTCCCAAGAAGGTGGCCGTCCAAATCATGGACGCTTTCCTTCTTCGAGCCATCCTCGTTCAGGGAAAGGTACTCGTCCAAAGACTCTAGAAGACTCCCAGACGAGAATAGTCCCAAGAAGGTGGCCGTCCAAATCATGGACGATTTCCTTCTTCGAGCCATCCTCGTCCAGGGAAAGGTACTCGTCCAAAGACTCTAGAAGACTCCCAGACGAGAATGGTCCCAAGAAGGTGGCCGTCCAAATCATGGACGCTTTCCTTCTTCGAGCGATCCTCGTCTAGGGAAAGGTACTTGTCAAAAGACTCTAGTAGACTCCCAGACAAGAATGGTCCCAAGAAGGTGGTCGTCCAAATCATGGACGCTTTCCTTCTTCGAGCCATCCTCGTCCAAGGAAAGGTACTCGTCCAAAGACTCTAGAAGACTCCCAGACGAGAATAGTCCCAAGAAGGTGGCCGTCCAAATCATGGACGCTTTCCTTCTTCGAGCCATCCTCGTCCAGGGAAAGGTACTCGTCCAAAGACCGTAGAAGACTCCCCGACGAGAATAGTCCCAAGAAGGTGGCCGTCCAAATCATGGACGCTTTCCTTCTTCGAGCCATCTTCGTCAGGGGAAAGGTACTCGTCCAAAGACTCTAGAAGACTCCCCGCACGAGAATAGTCCCAAGAAGGTGGCCGTCCAAATCATGGACGCTTTCTTTTTCGAGCCATCCTCGTCCAGGGAAAGGTACTCGTCCAAAGACTCTAGTAGACTCCCCGGACAAGAATGGTCCCAAGAAGGTGGTCGTCCAAATCATGGACGCTTTCCTTCTTCGAGCCATCCTCGTCCAGGGGAAAGGTACTCTTCCAAACACTCTAGAAGACTCCCACACGAGAATAGTCCCAAGAAGGTGGCCGTCCAAATCATGGACGCTTTCCTTCTTCGAGCCATCCTCGTCCAGGGAAAGGTACTCGTCCAAAGACTCCAGAAGACTCCCCGACGAGAATAGTCCCAAGAAGGTGGCCGTCCAAATCATGGGCGCTTTCCTTCTTCGAGCGATCCTCGTCCGGTGGAAAGGTACTCGGCCCAAAGTCTCTAGAAGACTCCCCGCACGAGAATGGTCCCAAGAAGGTGGCCGTCCAAATCATGGACGCTTTCCTTCTTCGAGCCATCCTCGTCCGGGGAAAGGTACTAGTCCAAAAGGATACTCGTCCGGAGGATTAAGAAGGTGCCCGTCCAAGCAAGGACGTTTTCCTTCTTCAAGTTACCCTCGTCCAAGAAAAGTGGTAACCACTTCGACGAGTCAAAGGATACTCGTCCGGAGGCATAAGAAGGTGCCCGTCCAAGCAAGGACGTTCTCCTTCTTCAAGTTACCCTCGTCCAAGAAAAGTGGTAACCACTTAGACGAGTCAAAAGGATACTCGTCCAGAGGCATAAGAAGGTGCCCGTCCAAGCAAGGACGTTCTCCTTCTTCAAGTTACCCTCGTCCAAGAAAAGTGGTAACCACTTAGACGAGTCAAAAGGATACTCGGCCCGAGGCATTAAAAACCCTCGAGACGAGAATAACCCCAAAGAAGGTGCCCGGTCCAAGCAAGGACGTTCTCCTTCTTCAAGTTACCCTCGTCCAAGAAAAGTGGTAACCACTTAGACGAGTCAAAAGGATACTCGTCCCGGAGGCAAAGAAGGTGCTCGTCCAAGCAAGGACGTTTTCCTTCTTCAAGTTACCCTCGTCCAAGAAAAGTGGTAACCACTTAGAGCGAGTCAAAAGGATACTCGTCCAGAGGCATAAGAAGGTGCTCGTCCAAGCAAGGATGTTTTCCTTTTTCAAGTTACCCTCGTCCAAGAAAAGTGGTAACCACTTAGACGAGTCAAAAGGATACTCGTCCAGAGGCATTAAAAACCCTCAGACGAGAATAACCCAAAGAAGGTGCCCGTCCAAGCAAGGACGTTCTCCTTCTTCAAGTTACCCTCGTCCAAGAAAAGTGGTAACCACTTAGACGAGTCAAAAGGATACTCGTCCAGAGGCAAAGAAGGTGCTCGTCCAAGCAAGGACGTTTTCCTTCTTCAAGTTACCCTCGTCCAAGAAAAGTGGTAACCACTTAGACGAGTCCAAAGGATACTCGTCCAGAGGCATAAGAAGGTGCCCGTCCAAGCAAGGACGTTCTCCTTCTTCAAGTTACCCTCGTCCAAGAAAAGGGGCAACCACTTGGACTAGTCAAAAAGATACACGTCCAGAGGCATTAAAAACCCTCAGACGAGAATAACCCAAAGAAGGTGCCCGTCCAAGCCAGGACGTTTTCCTTCTTCAAGTTACCCTCGTCCAAGAAAATTGGGCAACGACTTGGACGAGTCTCAAGGTACTCGTCCAAAAGCATTCGGCTTCTCAGACGAGAATGACCCAAAGAAAGTGGCCGTCCAAGAATGGACACCTTCCTTCTTCCGGTGATTCTCGTCCAGAGAAAGTGTTTCATTATCTTAGACGAGAATATCCCTAAGGTGGACATCCATACTTGGATGTTTTCCTTCTTCGGGTGATTCTCGCCCAAGGGATATATGCAAAAAAAAAATATAAAAAAAAATAAAAAAAAAAATATTCCTGGTCAGAAATGACCGAAGAAAAGAAGGTAACGGTGCGGTTATGACCCGGTAAAATCTGAAAGGGCGCGTCATTTCCTTCATTTTGAATACACTACCTTACGTAAAACGGGCCTTAACCGTCGGACGGGCCAACAAAAAGCTACCTTGGGTAAAGGGCATTAATCGAGATGGGCCAACGGTGAAAGCCCTTTTAGGGGCAAATGTTGTAGCCTAACATCTATGGCTCCTTAACGACACATGGGCTCATCGAGCCGTACACGTGTCACCCTATTTAAAATAAAAATAAGGCTTAATCTCTGGGCTATACTCAGTTGGGGTAAAAGGATTGAATTTCGGCCCAACCGGCCGAATCCCAGTACTTCCAGGTGGCTGAAGGAGAGTGGTTAATAGACTTTCACCGATCCGGTGCGCCACGTGTCATGATTCGATCCCCACCCAATCGAAGCCACTATTCTAGGGGCGGGTTTTAAGGATAGCTGTCAACTTGCTATCACTATAAATACCCCTGAAATCAGGAGAAACATTCATTCAATGCAAACAGTGCAAAGTTACTCTGATAAAATTCTCTCTCACTTTCTCTTTCTATCTCTACTTTCTCTCACTACTCCTGATAACTGACTTAAGCATCGGAGGGGGAACCACCACCCAAACCTTCAGGGTGGGTCCCTTTGTGCAGGTTCGGGAGTAGAGCAAAGACCAAGGACTAAGAGGATTCAGACATCGTTGCACAAGTCTCCAGCTGAAGAACACTCAAGATACTAATTTACTTGCTCGACAAGGAAGCTAAGCCTATAGCTTACTTGTTGGACAAGTGGACAAAACAATAAGAATAACAATAACAGTAACAATAATAATTCCTCTAAAAAAAAAAAAACAGTAACAATAATAATTACAATAAGGGTAACTGTTTCGTCTACTACTTGTCCAACAAGTCAGTTGTAGGCTGAGCTTTCTTGTCTCGCAAGTAAACGAGTTCCCTTAGATGTTCTTCAGCTGGAGACTTGTGCAACAATGCCTGAATTAGCTTAGTCCTTAGCCTGGGCTTCGCTGTCGAACTTGCAAAAAGGGACCCACCCTGGAGGTTTGGGTGGTGGTTCCCCCTCCGAAGCTTAAGTCAGATATCAGGAGTTGTAAGAGAAAGTAGAGGTAGAGAGAGAAAGTGAGAGAGTATTTTTTCAGAGTAACTTTGCACTGTTTGCATTGAATTATCTTTCTCCTGATTTCAGGGGTATTTATAGTGATAGCAAGTTGACAGCTATCCTTAAAATCTGCCCTAGAATAGTGGCTTCTGATTGGCTGGGGAATCAGATCATGACACGTGGCAGGCCATGATTGGTGAAGGTTTATTAACCACTCTCCTGCAGCCACCTTGTAGTGTTGGGTTCTGACTGTTGGGCCAGAAAATCAACCTTTTAACCCAACTGAGTATAGCCCTAGAAATTAAGCCTTCTTTCCATATTAAGTAGGGTGACACGTGTACGGCTCTGATGAGCCCACGTGTCGTTAAGGGAGCCGTAGATGTTAGGCTACAACATTTCCCCTAAAAGGGCTTTCACTGTTGGCCCATCTGACGGTTAAGGCCCTTTTACCCAAGGTAGCTTTTTTGTTGGCCCATCTAACGCTTAAGGCCTCGTTTTTACGTAAGGTAGTGTATTCAAAATGAAGGAAATGACGCGCCCTTTCCAGGGATTTTACCGGTCATAACCGACCGTTACCTTCTTTTCTTCGGTCATTTCTGACCGGCTCCACAAGTTTTTTACCCCCTATAAATACTCTTGGTGTGAGAACATTTAATCATTTCACACCTTGAACGAATTTTTCTATAGAGAGGAACTCTGCAAACTTTTCTAGAGAGAGAGAGAGATCGTCCAGCTTCAGCATTCTTCACCGAATCGTCTAGACGTTCTTAGCAGGTATCATTTCTTTGTTCTTTTCATTCTTCTTTATTCTTTATTTTTTCTTAGAAAATCAATAAAATGGAATCTTCTTCGTCAAATAATCCTAGCCGACCAAGAGCTTGCCTTGACCCTAGAACCGATACTTCTTCTTCGGCACATTTTAGAGTTGGGCCTCTTCTGGCCGAGTATATATTTTTTCATGGTTTTGGCCGAGAAAGTCAGACGACCCAGTCTTTACCTGTGCAGGGTAATCTGGCTCGCATCAAGCAAACGGCCCGTCTAAGACGAAAGGTAATAATCCCGTCAAATAGTTCGGATATGGAGGAAATTAGAAGGCGTCTAGGTCCCCACTCTGACCCCGACTTCATTTTGGTCAATCGTAAATGGTTAGAGAAAATCGGCCCAGACCCTAGCTATTTATTCTTCTACATGCCCATGCGGGCTTTTCCGTTGTCATTCCAATTAAAGATGCGACAATCCTGAGCGCTCCCAGGAACCATTTCGCCGTCTATAAACTGGCCTTGGACGCGGGATTGAGGTTCCCTCTCCATGAATTCATAGAACAAGTGCTGCAGTACTACCACATCGGCCATAATCAGCTGGCTCCAAACGCTTGGCACAACGTCTTGACGTTCATTGCCGTCTGTGAGTTGCGCGGCCAAGCCCTTTCCCTTCAAGCCTTTACTCACATCCATTATGCGGCCAAGGTACCTGGGGCCGTGGACGGGGCATGGCTTAGCATCTGCAACTGTCCCGGCTTTATGACGGCTTGGGGAAAGCCGTCGAAGATGCATGAATGGAAGGCCGACTTCATCTTCTTAAAGGCGGCCAATGATTCGGCCACTGAGGGCGATAGATTCTACAATCGGTCCGTCACGAATACGGGGCGGAAGCAGTCCTGGCTGGACCTGGAGGATAGCTTCGACGAAAACGTGGTGGAGTACTTTAGAGTAAAGGAGTACTCCAGGCCCGACCAACGATCTTTTAAGGGACCATCTAACTGGATACCCTTTAAAGAAATGTTTTACCAAGACGACTTCTTGGTGGCCGCCGGCTTGCGGTTGGCCGATGATAAAGGTATATATTCAAAATCCCCCAAGTAAAACTCTTCGTCCATAATTCATTAGACTAACCAATTTTTCTTTTTGCTGCAGACTCGGCCAGAACTCGTCTCAAAGCTTCTTGGACGGGAGACATAAGTACGTCTAAATTCACAGACAACTTATGGAAGGAATATGCCAAAAGCAGCATCGAAAAGAGGGCTGAGACGCTGGTAAAATTTTTTTTTTTTTAAAGACGAGGATCATTCTGGTTCGTCTGGAATTGGCATCCAGTTTTTGGAAGAGAATCACCCAAAGAAGGAGAACGTCCAAGCAAGGACGTTCACCTTTGGGGCATTATCGTCTGAGAGTTTATAGTCTTTGGACGAGTGCCATTCGAAACTCTCTCTGGACGAGGGTAGCCCGAAGAAGGAAAGCGTCCAAGCTTGGACGACCACCTTCTTGGGGCCATACTCGTCTGTAACGTTAAAAGTCTTTGGACGAGTCAATTTTGGACTCGTCCACGCCATAATGCCTTTCCTTGGACGAGGATAGCCAGAAGAAGGAAAGCGTCCACGATAGGACGACCACCTTCTTGGGGCCATACTCGTCTGAGATTTTGAAAGTCTTTGGACGAGTCAATTTTGGACTCGTCCACGCCATATTGCCTTTCCTTGGACGAGGATAGCCAGAAGAAGGCAAGCATCCACGATAGGACGGCCACCTTCTTGGGGCCATACTCGTCTGAGATTTTTTTTTTGGCGTCCCCGGACGAGTACATATTCGGACGGCCACCTTCTTGGCGCCATTCTCGTTTAGGAGGCTTTGGGTTCTGAAGCCGGACGAAGAGTTGATTTCCTCTCCTTGGACGGGAGTCATTTTAGTCCGTCCAATTTTGGGACGGCTTCCTTCTTTGCATAAGCTTCGTCTGTATCCGAAGTTTTTCTCGGACGAAATTCCCTTAGGATAGGAGGTGTTTAGGGTTTGACGCCTTCCTTCTTTGGGTAATTTTCGTCTGAAGATTTGCAATTTGATTTGTGTTTTGATCTGTGGACGTCCGTTATTTTAACTTGATTATTTCTTGCAGAAAAATGCTCCTACTAACAAACTCCCACCCGGGAAGTCGCCATCGTCTAAGAAGAGGCCTACGGCGGCCGCGGACCAGCCTCCCTCGAAAAAGCCTAAAGGCTTTATGAGAAAAAGGCCAGAGAAGACGACTTCTACTGGAGGAGGTGGGGAGAAGAGCATGCCGCCACCCAAGGACAAGGCCCTGAAAAAGGAGCCTTCGGCTGCTATCCCTGCTGAGAGGGAAGAGATGGCGGATCCTGCTGGTCAGTTGGACGTTATGCCAGCAGATTCTGCCGAGGTCAGACCAGAGTCGTCCTTGGCTTTGGTTATTCCAGAGCCAGAGACGGCGGCTGAGAACTACCCGGGCTTTAGCGGCTCAGTGGCCAAGCTGGTGCCTCAGATGTCGTTAGCTGTTAGGACGACATCTATTTTGTCTGGTGAGTCGTATTATCCGAATATAGTTAGGACGGTGCGGGTCGGCGAACGGTCTATGAGTCCGTCCAATAGACAAGCCATCGTCTATCCCATCAAGATAACTGACTCTCCCCCTCTTTTAGATAACGGCAAAGGGCCCGCTATACCTGCAACTCCTCCTACCATAGACTCGGACGAGGAGTCTTCTCATGCTTTCGCCAAAATGTCAAAGGCTGAAAAGGATCGGCTTAAGCAGGGGCTCTTCAAGTGTTTCCCTGAATCCTATATCAAAGGATTAAGGGGAGCCTCGGCCGGGCATGTGGGCTACATGTCACAACTTGCTGCTGAGGTATAACTTACTGCCGCTTTGGTTTAATACTTGTGTATATTTTTCCTTTTTGCAGCTCGTCTAATGATTTGTTTTTATTGCAATAGCTTTTTGCTCGCATCATGCTTACTGAAGAATGGGCGAGGGACTTGAGAAAAGAGAATAAGAAGCTCGTCCACCTTGCCACAATGGCAGGCGACAAGGTCATCCATGACATTGAGATGACTAATACCCTTCATCGTCAGTCACTGGACGCTTTGGAGAAGAGATCAGCAGACTTGGAATCCTCGAACAAGAAATATCTTGTCACCATCAACGATCTGTACACGGAGCAAGACAGCCTGAAGATGATCTTAGATACTATCTCTACGGATCTAAAGGGTGAAAGAGATCTTTGCTCTTCTCGCCCTTGTCCACCGAGGAGGGAGAATATTCTCCCGAGGGCGAGAACCGCCCGTCTAGATAGGGGAGGCGGCCAAGGCCTTCGACGATGCCAAGGAAGGGTTGGAGCATGCCGCCGAAACGTCTAAGGACTGGGCCGTCAAGGCCTTCGAGATGCTGGCCGAGCCTTCTGAGGTCCCCAGCTTTATTCGTCGTATGGATTATCAGGAGAGTCTTCATCGTGCCATGATACGTGCCGAGGAACCTCCAGAGTTTTTGGACTCAGATGACGAAGCTGCGGTCGAGGAGGAGGACAAGTAGTAGACGACCAGGAAACCCGTGCTGAAGATGATGCCTAGTTTTAGGTTTATTTTCCTAAGTTTCTTGGCTTGTTTGCCGTTGTACCTTTAACTCTTCAGTCTTAAGCTGTAATTCTTTTGCCAATTATATATATGAAGACTTTTTGCCAATTCCTTGTCTTTTCTCTTTTTGAATTTAAATTCTGACTAAGTATAACATTAACTTCGTCATGATTGCTGGACGTCCAGCACAGAAGTTTAAGGAAAGAGCAGCGTGCTTGCCTTTAGACGATCGCAAATCTTTAAAAATTGCCTCCAAGCACAAGAATTGACTCGTCCTGAACTATTGGACGATCTACAAGAAGAGACACGTCCTGAACTTTTGGACGATCTACCTTATCTGTATAATACAAACTTGTCAAACCTGTTCCTTGCCCTTGGACGATCGAGAATCTGTGCAAAATGCTGCCAAGTACAGGAATAAGCTCGCCCTAAACGTTTTAGACGATCTACCTTATCTGATTTATACAGACTTGCCAGACCTAATTCTTGCCCTTGGACGATCGACAAGATTGCAAAATGTAGCAACTACCAAAAGAGACTCGTCTGGAACGGTTTGCAAAATGCATACAGGAGAAGATTGCCATCCTTGCCCTTGGACGATTACTAATCATCCCATGAAATATCTAAGTATTTATTGAGATTCGTCCTAGATTTTTGGACAGTATGCTTAATTAGACGAGTCTTGCCCAAAAAGGGAAAACGCCAATACCGTTTGTTTTGTGGGACGAGCCACGTTCTACCCGTTTTACTCGAGCTACTAACACTCGTCCCGCACTATCAAACCATCACAAGGGCATCCGTTGCCTAGGTCCTCCCTGGTTTTTGGACGACCTTTTCTCTTTAGCTCGTCCCTATAGGCTTCTATCATCCCCCTTCTTGGGCTTAACTCAACCGCACTTGATGGGCGAGCCAAAGTCCAAGAAGGAGAGCGGCCATCCTTGGCCGAGCCTGTTGAAATTGATGGACGAACTTGAGATACATGTTCAAAGCTTGTTTTAGCCGGCTTCCTTGAGGGAGCAACACTCGTCATTAAGTAGTGATCCCTTACTAGGGTCTAGACTACTTAGCGTCAGGTGCTTTTGAAAGTAAGTATCCTTTACTAAGGTCTTATTTCAGCGCCTTTCTCTCGGAGACTTTGACGTTACTCTTACTAGAGATTTTGTCAGTTTGATGGCCATGTATGTGTTATATTTTTGGCCGGTCTCTTCGAGGGAGTGATGTTCGGCATAGAAATGAGTAATTTTGACGTTCTATTATTGTTTGTATTTTTGTCCAAGTTATTGTCACTTTTAGACGAGTAACTGATTTAATGCCCTAAAGTGAACTAACTTGGTGAAAATAAACAAAGAAATAAAAGAGTAGGAATTGTATTATATGGATTTTGCTTGACTAAATGCCAAGATGCATGTATACAATTCTTCTCCCTAACATGTGCCGTGTCACTTTGGAGTAACTACAAACTACCTTATAGGTATCTGACAGTGAACTGAGTTAGACGTGGTACTTCTTCAAATTATCTCGAATTCCAAGTACGCCGTATAGGTCGTCCATCTAGATCTTGGAGACGAAAAGTCCCTCTCGCGCGCTCTTGGATAATCGGATAAGGTCCTTCCTGGGTTTGGTGTTAGCTTCCCCTAGCTCCTTAGCTCGTTCAACCGCCTCCATTTTTCTTAGAACAAGATCCTCCACCTTGAGTGGTCGTCTAACAACTCTTTTGTTAAACTCCCGAGCCATTCTCAACTTGTACAATTGCATTCTTAGCAAGGCATTGCCCCTGACTTCTGGCACTTGGTCCAAAGCCGTGCGTAATGCACCGGCCATTGGCATCTTCTGTGTACAACATGACTCGCAGGGTGGGTTCTTCAATCTCAATGGGCAAGACGGCTTCAGTGCCATAGACTAACATGAAAGGCGTCTCGCCTGTAGAATTTTTAGCGGTTGTTCTAATGGACCATAACACTAATTGCAGCTCTTCAACCCATTGTCCTTTGGCGTTATCCAGCTTCCTCTTGATTCCATTTGATAGAATCTTGTTGAAGGACTCGACTTGTCCATTGGCTTGTGGGTGGGAGACTGTAGCGAAGTGAGCTTTGATTTCCTTTTCGACAACCAATCTTTCAACTTAGGCATTTCGAACTGTGGACCATTATCAAAGACGATGGACTGAGGCATGCCAAAACGAGTTATAATGTTTTTCCAGATGAAGCCCTGGACGTCGTTTGTTGTTATTCCTCGCATGGCTTCAGCCTCTATCCATTTAGTGAAATAGTCCACTGCTACTATCACAAACTTCTTTTGCCTAGCTGCCACCGGGAAAGGTCCTAAGATGTCCATGCCCCATTTGGCAAAAGGCAGGGGGAACAAGATGGGGATTAAGCTGTTGGACGGCTTCTGATGCAGGTTTCCATGCTTCTGGCAACTATCATACTTTTTTGCATAGACGAGAGCGTCTTCCTTCAAGGTAGGCCAGTAGTGCCCCGTCCTTAAAGCCTTTTCTCCTAATGCTCTTCCCCCAATGTGCGATGCACAAGCTCCCTCATGGAGTTCTTTCAGAACCTCTAGACCATCTTCTCTGGTGATGCACTTGAGGAGAGGGCGGTTGAATGACTTATTGTAAAGGGTCTCATCCCATAGTTCAAACCACTTGTCTCTAGCCTTCACATACTTGGCCTCTACTGGGTCAGAAGGCAATCGTCCCGTCTTCTTGTATTCTATGATAGGCTCCATCCGCATCGCTCCTCGGCTAAGAAACATAATTCGCTCTTGGTCAATGCTCTTTTGGGTTTGACTTCCCAAAAAACTATTCTTGGCACATCACCTTCAGTCGAGCCGTCAATTTAGAGAGAGCACCGCTTGATGACTTTCTCGACCTTGGCACTTGGTCAAGAACAAATCGTTTTAATGGCTTAGTCTCATCCTTGATCGGGCCGCTTGTATTTGCTCATTGATGCTTCTTTGCATTCAAAATCTCCATTGACCTGATCGACGACTAAGAGGGAGTCCGATTTGGCCTCAATCTCTACGGCTCACTCGCCTTGTACATTTTGATTCCAACTAAGAGTGCTTCATGTTCAGCTTCGTTATTGGACGCTTGGAATTGGAACCTTAGCGCATATTCAAACTTGTCTCCTTCTGGGGATTGGCAGATGATTCCTGCCCCACATCCATTGACAGTGGACGACCCATCAACCATGAGCGTCCAATGCTTCCTTCCTTCCGCTGGATCAGATATTGGCTTTATGGTTGGTCGAGTAAGTTCAACTATAAAATCTGCCAAGGCTTGCCCCTTAATGGCTTTCCTTGGTTCAAATGATATATCGAACATGTTAAGCTCAACAGCCAATTTTAGCATTCGCCCAACGGCTTCCATCTTTCGCGTAACTTGCTTCAAAGGTTGATCGGTGTAGACGATTATATCGTGCGCCAAGAAATAAGGCCTTAACTTTCTCGCGGCCATGACGAGGGCCAATCCAAACTTCTCTACTGGAGTGTACCTATTTTCCGCGTCTTTGAGTACGTGACTCACAAAGTATATTGGGACTTGCACGGATTCTCTTTCAGCCAGCAGAACGGCACTCACAGCCTGAGTGGACACGACCAAATATACAAACATCTTTTCCCCCTCGGCTGGGCTAACCAACCTAGGCAGCTGTCGAAGGTGGTCCTTGACCTGCTGCAGTGCTTGCTCCGCCTCCTCTGTCCACTCAAACTTAGCCCTCTTCTTAATAGTGGCGAAGAAGTGATGGCACTTGTCGCCCCGACTTAGACAAGAAACGTCCAAGGGCGCCCAAGCAACCCGTCGCCTCGAACTTCCTTTATCTTTGACCGAGATTTCATGTCTAGAATAGCTTGGATCTTCTCGGGATTAGCTTCTATTCCCTCTCGGTCCACCAAGAAACCTAAGAACTTCCCCGACAAGACCCCAAAGACACATTTGTCGGGGTTCGCCTTTAACTTGTATTTCTTGAGAGTTTCAAAAGTTTCTCTCAAATCACCAACATGACTTTCTTCTTGGCGGTTCTTGACTATCATATCGTCAATATACGCTTCCATGTTCCTTCCCAACTGTGGCTGAAAAACAGCATTGATCAATCTTTGGAATGTGGTCGGAGCATTACGCGGACCAAATGGCATTCTCAACCACCATACAAGTCCTTTTTCGCAATGAAGGACGTTTTGTCCCGATCCTCGGCCACATGGGAATTTGATGGAAACTCGAATAGGCGTCCATGAAGCTTAGTAAAGCGTGGCCTACCGTGGAGTCCACTAGACGATCCAACTTAGGCAAACGGAAGCCGTCCTGGGACAAGCCTTGTTGAGATCAATATAGTCTACACACATCCTCCAGGTGCCATTGGGTTTTGGCACCATGACCACATTTGCTATCCATTCTGGATAATAAGTCTCTTTGATGAATTTTGACTCCAACAACTTCTGAACTTCCTGGTCGACCGCTTGATTCCTAGCCAGTCCCAAATGTCTTTTCTTCTCGACGAACCGGCTTTAATTTTGGATCAACATTCAGTAGGTGGATGGCTACCTCTGATCAATTCCGTGCATTTCTTCAACACAATAAGCAAACACGTCTTGAAATTCTTTCAAAGAAGCCGATTAAGAGGCTCCTCAAACCCAAAGAGAGCGAAGAACCAATCTTCAAAGTTCGTTCTGGACGAGCCTCATCTAGACAGACATCTTCTGGGGCCTCGACTGGTTCTGGACGCTCTATTGCTAGTCCCATGATGGCCATCACTTCTTCAAGCAAGGGAGGCTCTTCCTTGATGATCTCATATTTTCTCTTCTTGCTGGGAAGATGCTCAGATGCCTTCCTTGAGGGAGCGAGAGGCGTCTGAGGGCTCTCAATGGCCATCTTCAATGAGGCCACTTGGTCCTGACTATCCCGCACGTTTTCCTCTCGCTAGCCACCTTCGTCTTATCTTTGTCTGTATTAGACGTTTTCCTTTCGCCAGCGACCTTCGTCTGATCTTCATTGCATATCTTCCAGGATGACGACTTGAGGGTAGTCAGATAACACTCCCTAGCCACCTGCTGGTCTCCATATAATGAGCCAATCTGGCCATCATCACACTCATACTTCATCAACATCAGGTGAGTTACTATTACTGCTTTGACATGATTCAGAGTTGGTCGTCCAAGAATGACATTGTAGGCTATCAAATCTCGGACCACCAAGAACTTGATAAACAGAGTTCTAGCGGCATCCTTTTCTCCCACTCGAACAGGCAAAGTAACAGTTCCCATTGGATGGATGACTCCTCCCCCAAACCCTATGATGGGATGGTGAACGGGAACCAAGTTCTTCTCATCAAATTTTAACTGACAAGCAATCAAGATCGATGATGTCCGTCGAGCTTCCAGTGTCGATCAGGATTCTTCTTACTCTCAAGTTTGCTATTTTCATTTCTACAACCAAAGGATCATCATGGGGCGTCCTCAACCTGCCCCGATCTTGCTCACTAACTACCACCCTTGGGAAGGGCTCGGCCTTTGTCTGATCAGTTAACAAAACTTGGCCAAGCTCCCTAAGGTAGTTTTTGTGACCTCTATTGGCCGATCCTTCTAAGAAGAAACCCTCCCGAGATTACGAGAACAACATCTTCGTCTCGTGCTTACACTCTCCTTCTTCTTAGTATGCCAATCATCTTTCCTCTCGAAACTTCCTTCCCCTTGAGGCATATAGGAGTTCATCTTTCCCTTTCGAGCTAGTTCCTCCAAAGCCTTCTTAAGGTGCTTACATTCATTAGTTTCGTGACCGCAAACCTTGTGGAAGTGGCAGTACTTGCTCTTATTCCTATTTCTATAAGGGGTTTTCATCTCAGCTGGGGCCTTCAACTCATATTGATCCTTAATCTCCATGAGAATGAAGTATTGGTCCTTGTTAAATTCGATAGGATTGGATGAGGATGGCTCAGCCTCTTTTCTCTTGCTCTTTCTGGACGAAGTGGTGGTGGAGGTTATGGCCCAAGTCTCGGCCTTCTTGGGGTTGCTCTTCTTTGGCTGAGAAACCTCTTCAGGCTTCTTAGACTCGGGATGTTTTGCCTCAGCCACGTACTTCGTAGTGTGGATAAACGCTTCAGCCTTCCCTCAAAGCCTCGCAAGAAGAGTGGAAATTTTCTTTTTAACAAGATCAAACTCAAAGCTTCCCGGCCTTAGACCCCGATGAAGGCGTCAAAGGCCACTCCAAAGATTAAGATCTTGGATCGAAGGGCTTCTAGGTTGAATCTCTTAACGAAACTTCTAAGAGCCTCCTTAGGTCCCTGGACGACCTTGCCTAGGTGCATGCTTGTTTTTTGCTCTTGCTTGTTGGCCACAAAGTGACTAGTAAATAAGAAACTGAGTTCAGTAAAATTGTTGATCGAATTGGGGGGAAGATTGTTAAACCATTTCTCGAGAAACTCCCTTCAAGGTCAGCGGAAGTTCTTATACCAAGTAGCATCATCTACTCCTTGGACGTACATCCGATGTTTGTAAGCGCATAAGTGATCATCTGGATCTATTGTTCCATCAAAAGGTTCTATAGTAGGGAGTTTAACCTTTGGGAATGGGGGCGCCTCCATTATCCCGGCCGAGAATGGAGTCGCCGCTAATCCGGGAGGGCTCCCATCTCGTCCCTCAATGGGTATGTACTCCTTACGATATTCCCTTAACACCGTATCGTACGACGTATTTGTGCGCCTGACGCCTATAGGCCATGGGCCGAGCCACCGCCTTCTCCCGTCGTGGATGAACAAGAGAGTGACTTAAACTTCGTCCCTCCCTCTCCGGACGACAACCTTAAAGGGAAGGTCTCTCGTGTATGGTGTAGATCCCTGCAATGGGATCGTTGTAATGCAAAGCAACTTTCTTTGCTCCTAGATATTCTCTCGGCATTTGTTTCCATTCGGTGCCCGCTGGGACGAACATGGTCCCGGGTCCTTACAACAGTTCCAGTCCATCTTTCTTCCGATCACCATCCTCCGGTCGCTTTCCTCTTATCGCTCCTCCTAGAGGGTTCCCGACGAACAGTGTCGACTAGGACCCGGACGATCTACTTCGAACGCCCCTAGGAGGAGGTGGATTGTTAGCGGCCGCTCCGGATTATGATGAAAAACAAAGATATTGCTTTTAATCTGTTCTCGGACGACCGCCGACATCTTAGTCTCGAAAATCGTTCGTAACATTCTCTAGGTGGGCTATAGCCACTCGTCGATCAAGATTCACCTGGATGACCGATTGGCGGCTTGGTGCGGGAACATTGACGATGGATGGAGGTCTATCTCTTCCTCGAGGTGGTCTTTCATGCTCCACCGTGTCTCCGACATTAACTTCAAGGCTTCGATTTCTAGCCACATTGGACGATTTGATCGCCAGTCATCGTTGCGTCTCCCCACATACGGCGCCAAATGTTTCGTCTACTACTTGTCCAACAAGTCAGCTGTAAGCTGAGCTTTCTTGTCTCGCAAGTAAACGAGTTCCCTTAGATGTTCTTCAGCTGGAGACTTGTGCAACAATGACTGAATTAGCTTAGTCCTTAGCCTGGGCTTCGCTCCCGAACCTGCAAAAAGGGACCCACCCCGCAGTTTGGGTGGTGGTTCCCCCTCCGGCTTTGGTCGATATCAAGAGTTGTAAGAGAAAGTAGAGATAGAGAGAGAAAGTGAGAGAATATTTTTTCGGCAGTAACTTTGCACCGCTTTTTGCATTGAATTATCTTTCTCTTAATTTCAAGCACGTGGCGTGCCATGATTGGTGAAGGTTTATTAACCACTCTCCCGTAGCCACCTTGTAGTGTTGGGTTCTCGATCGTTGGGCCGTAAAATCAACCTTTTAATCCAACCGAGTATAGCCCGTAGATTAAGCCTTTTTCCATATTAACTAGGGTGACACGTGTACGGCTCGATGAGCCCACGTGTCGTTAAGGGAGCCGTAGATGTTAGGCTACAACAGTAACAATAATAACAATAACAATAATAACAATAACGGTAACAATAATAACAATAATAATAATAACAATAATGTCATTAACAATAAAAATGACAATAAAAATAATAAGAAGGAAAATTTACCAAAAAAACCTTTTAGGAGTTCATTTTTGCGAAAAAAACCTTATAAAGCATTTGTTGCGAAAACAAACCAAAACCTTAATTATTTTTGCAAGATGAAACCCGATACCATTTTTCGGCGTTGACCATCTTAATTCCTAGGCGTTGACCACTTCTATTTCCCTTTTCCTCCATAATTACCACCAAGCCACCACTACCACCACCTGTCGTTAGCCCCCTACCCACCTCTGCAGCCCCCACTTCACCCCCACCCCCACCCCCCACCACTGCAGCCCCACTCCACCCCCACCTATAGCCCCCAACCCTCTCCCTCCACCCCCTTGTGCCCCTTCTCCTCTCCCTTCGTCTATCCCCCACCCTCGCGCCACCCAAACCCCCTATCCGCAACCCCCTCCCCCAGTAGCTCCCCCCTCCGTTGCCCCCAACCCAATTTTCGTGATCTATTACTCTCTCTATCCTATCTTTATGCTTTAGGGCATCGGAAAAACCTTGGTCAGTGGGAGGGGGAGCCGCTGGGAGAGGGGGTTGAGGGAGGGGGTGGGACTGGACGAAGGGAGAGGGAGAGGAGAGGGGGAGTGAGGGAGAGAAGAAGGGAGAGGAGATAGGGTAGGGGCGAAGGGGGTGGGGGCTGCCGCCTGAGGGGGTGGAACGAGGGGTTGAGGGCTGCTGGTGGGGGTGGGGTGGGCTGCAGGTGCAGTGGGGGCTGTAGGGGTGGGTGGGAGGCTGGCGGCAGGTGTTGGTAGTGGTGACTAAGTGGTGATTATGGAGGAAGAAGGGAAATAGAGGTCGTCAACGCCGGAAAGTCTATGGTCAACACCGGAAAATGAGATTAGGTTTCATCTTGCAAAAATAATTTATATTTTGGTTTGTTTTCGCAAAAAATGCTTTATAAGATTTTTTTTTTCACAAGAATGAACTCGTAAAAGTTTTTTTGGCAAATTTTCCTAATAATAATAATAATAATAATAATAATAATAATAATAATAATAATAATAATAATAATAATGTTTCAAGGAAAGGGTAAGTGAAACCATGGGGTGGAATAGGGAATGGATGTAGAGGAGTTTGGGATAAGGATAGGGTAAACGGAATCATTGAATTATGAATTAATTGTGATTGTGACAAGATACATTTTATGAATTATGCAATGGCTCATGATAAATTTGATGTGGAAGAGTAACGAAGTTAATGAGAAAGATAAATGACAAGTTTTATCGGCTCATCAGTGGTCATGCTTCCTAATGTTGCTCTCCGAGGAACTGTTAATTTTTGTAGAGAGTATTAAGGCTATGTAATATATAGTTTCCTAAGTTGCATAGGTTTCCTATTTGGTAACCTATATATTGTTGGCTGGCTCAACGAGAAGGCAAGGGAATTTACCCTAATCATTCTCTCTCCATGGTATCAACGCCTACAAATTTTTTTTTTCTCTCACTCATAATTTCCTTCGGCCATGGCAGGTGATGGGCAGCCTTTAACACAACCTTCTTCTACACCTACCATCAATACAAACTCACCCTTTTATCTTGGTCCCGGTGATAGACCAGGGGATTTTATTACCCCGACTCACTTGCGGCACGATAATTATAACGACTGGTCCGCGGATATTCAAATGGCTCTTGAGGCTAGGCGTAAGTTCGGGTTTCTTGACGGTAGTATCACCACTGCCGAGCCTCCCTACACTTCCGCGGATTGGAGCACCGTGAATGCCATGTTAATTTCATGGATTACTAATACTATTGACCCTGAGGTACGCACCACTCTTTCTAAATTTCGTGATGTATCTCGCCTTTTGGAGCATCTTCGAACTCGCTTTGCCTTAGTTAATGGCCCTCGTATTCAGCAATTAAAAACCGCTATTGCAAAGTGCGAACAAACTAAGTCTATGTCCGTCTCTACATATTATGGCAAACTTTGGAAGAACTTGCTAAACATGAACCCTTAATTACGTGCAATTGTTGTTCTAAATGTGATGCTAGCCTCCATCATGAACAACGTAGGGAAGCCCAAAAACTACATGATTTCTTGATGGGTTTGTATGCGGATTACTATGCTCCTCTTCGGACTATTATGTTGTCCACTGAACCTCTTCCATCTTTGGATTGTGCATATCATCTTGTGGTCCAAGATGAGCGTGTGCGTATGGCTCGAGTGGGTGTGGAGGACAAGCTCCTGCTGTCTTGGGGTTTGCGGTTAATGCCTCATGTGGCCGTGGTTCGGGTGACCGTCCTGTGTGCACCCACTGTCACAAAGTAGGCCATGACGTCACTCGATGTTGGTCTCTTGTGGCATGTTCTCATTGCAAGAAACATGGCCATGATTCTAGTAAATGCTATGAAGTTGTCGGCTACCCCGACTCTACTTCTAAGAATGATGGTCGTGGCTCAAAATCTTCTTCGTCTGGCTCTCGTGGGGGGGTGGTCGTGCCCTGCCCAAGGCTCATGTCACTCACGGTTCATCTCGGTTCCACTTCTTCGAATCTTCTTCTTCTTCCACCCTATTTACTGCTGATCAGTAGAAGGCTCTTGCCGGCTTGATTGGCGATATCAAAGTTCCTGACGAACGTTTGAGTGGTAAGATCAATTCCAATGCATGGATCATTGATACTGGGGGAACCCATCATGTGACTGATGATATCTCTTGGTTATTTGACTTGGTGGATGTGTTTGATTGTCCGTGATTGTCCTGTTGTTATTTGACTGATGATATCTCTTGGTTATTCGGTTGTCTGACACTATTACTTTATCTGATGTTCTCTATGTGCCTACTTTCAGCTCTAATCTTATCTCGGTATCACAGTTATCTCATGATTTGCATTGCATTGTACAATTTAACTCCTCTATGTGTGCTATACAAGACCATTTGAAGGAGCTGATTGGAACTGGTCGTAGGCGAGATGGACTTTATTATTTTTATGGAGGTGATATCTTGTTCGGCCGTGTCTCGTGCATGGAGTTGCATCCGACTTGGAGCTGTGGCATAGACGCTTGGGGCATCCATCTGAAAAAGTAATAAAGTTGATTCCTCTTTTGTGTGGTCATAAGGTTCATTTGAATAAAGCTTGCGAAATTTGTTTTCATGCTAAGCATTCTAGGGATAAGTTTCCATTCAGTGAGCATAGGGCTAGTAGGATTTTTGAGAAAGTTCATTGTGATCTTTGGGGTCCTTATAGACATGTATCATCTTGTGGAGCTCATTATTTTTTAACTATTGTTGATGATTATTCCCGAGCTGTGTGGGTTTATTTGTTGGAAGATAAAACATAAGTTTTTTGCATGTTTATGGCCTTTAGTGCTATGGTTGAGCGTCAATTTTCTCATCATATTCAAATAGTTCAAAGTGACAATGGCATTGAATTCAATTGTTTACTTGACTATTTTTCTGCTTCTGGCATTATCTTTCAAACTTCTTATGTGGCTACTCCTCACCAAAATGGGCGGTAGAGAGAAAACATCGTCACATTCTCAATGTAGGGAGGGCTTTGCGTTTCCAAGCTCATTTTCCAATTTATTTTTGGGGGGAAAGTGTTCTTGCTGCTGCTCATCTCATTAATCGCACTCCCTCTCCCTTACTTGATAATAAAACCCCTTTTGAGCTTCTTTATAATACCTTGCCTGCTTATGAGGTTATTCGCACCTTTGGTTGTCTTTGCTTTGCTCATAATCACAAAACAAAAGGTGATAAGTTTGAAAGTCAGAGTCGCAAATGTATTTTTGTGGGGTATCCTTTCGGGAAGAAAGGTTGGAGATTGTTCGATTTTGATACGAAGGAATTCTTCGTGTCTCGTGATGTTAAATTTTTTGAGGATGAATTTCCTTTCTCGCCTTAGATTCATTGCTCGTTGTTCCATCTACTATGTTTCGCACTGATGATACAATAAATGATTTTGCTGATGATGGTCATGTTTCTCTCCCTCTCTCATCCTCATGTTTCTAAAACACTCATACTCCTCAAAATGCCACACATTTGCTGTAATACCCCGAAATTTCGCTCCTAATTTTTTTCGCTTTTTTTTCCCTTAACTGTTATTTTTGCCGTTAAAATTAAAATATTTTATCCTTAAAACTTTTTTATCGTATAAATATGTATTTTGTCAACTTTATTATATATTATATTTTTATAAATTATTTTATTAGAAATTATATATTTTATAGTAGTTAGCGACGTTGTAGCGTTTTGAACCAGTTATGTCTCGAGCAAGGTTCGACTTTCTACGTACACAAGTATGCTGGCGAAAAATGCTGAGTAATGAAGGATTATTTTCAAAATAGTTGAAGAGTTTATAACCCCCTTGTAACCCCCACTTTAATTCCCTTATTTTGGCTTTGTAACCCCCCTTTCATCATCTCTTCTTATCCTTCTTGGAGCTGTTATAACAACATAATTTGCTGTCCATAACCCCCATATCAGCCGGCCAAAGTGAAGAGAAAATCGTCCAAGCTTACTCTTCAAAATAAGACTATTCTTCCACCATTTTTTTTATTTCTTCATCTTTTTCTTATTATTGCGCGTCGTCAAGATCATTGTTTGAATTGCTAGGAAGGGAGCACGTTGAGGAAGACGCCGCGCGTCGTGAAGAAGTTTAGACCGCTGTTCTACACTCCTCCAGTTGGCCCAGGTAATTAGCAGTTCTCCTAGATCGATTAGTATTCGTATAGGGATTATGCTAGTTTTAGTAGTTGGGTTATTTGGGTTTTTAGTATCATGTTGGCTTGGGTAAAAATTTCATGATAATATTACTTTGGTTTCATGAAATTTATTGGGCGTGTTTTTGAACTCCTCGTGTAAATATTTTTGTGTAGTATGTATTTAGGAATCATGATATTGCTTCTACCTTACTGCTATATGAGCATAAATTGTCTAGTATCTTTAATTTGAAGCTATTACAAGCACGTATGTTGTTGTTGTTCTGGCGTGTATTGTCAATGTGGGTGTGCTATGGTTGTCGTGTTTTGTTGGTCTCGTTTATGTTGCGCATGCGTGGATGTAGTTCTTGTGGTGTGACGCCGTGGTCTTGTTTCTGTATTGTATAATTGCTGCCACTGTTGTGGTTGTAGATGCTGCCACGAGCCGGTGGCCGAGAAACTTGGTGCGTAGCTTCCTTGGTTGATGTTGTTGTGGTTGCGTGGGTATTAGAAGCTTATGTACTATTGTTTGGTGCTCTTGTATTTGCTGAGAATTTTCTTCTACTTCCTTGTTTCAAATTAGTTCTGCATCATAGATGGTATTTTGTGTTCAGTAGACTTTCGTAGTGCTAGCTGAAGGTTGTGTCTAATAATGAGTTTATGTTACCTTGCTTTTTGTTCGTTTATGTTATTAGGTTGTTGTGGTGGTTGATTTTTGTAAAGCATGCAGATTTTCTTATAAGCATGATACTAGAGCAATAGCATGTCTTTCTTTATTGATGTAAGCTATGCCTATTTTGGTTATTTATAAGTTAGCTACAAATTAGTTTTATAAGTTATGGTGTAGAAATATTTGACAAGTTTTGCTATGGCATTGTTATTACGAATGGTTAAATTAGGAAGAATGCTTTAGTTAATTTTATGACGGTTTGATTTGAGTTATATTTTTTTTATTATTATTATTATTATTATTATTATTATTATTATTATTATTATTATTATTATTATTATTATTATTATTATTATTATTATTATTATTATTATTATTATTATTATTATTATTATTATTATCATTATTATTATTATTATTATTATTATTATTATTATTTTGAGAAGAGTGTTATTTTGAATTAAAATTCTTGGGTTGCGATCCTTGATTTTCTGCTGATTTGGTGTAAGGCCTTAAGGGCATCCGTTTTAGTTGATAATGATTTGTCGATGACTATGGGTATTATTTTTTATTATTATTGTTTGAGAGCAAGATTAACCGAAGGGACGTAATTCCGAGGTGAAGAACATGCAAACCATAGGACGTAATCCTAGGTATACCTTGGTTTTGTTGTCGTCCGAGAGGTCGGTGGAGACGTAATCCTACACCGCATCGGGGGTATGGCCATTTTTAGACACAGGCAGTAGGGAATGTAACCCATATGCTGTTTGGAGGTTGTCTCACATTACCATAGGAAGTGGGTTGTCCATTAGCGTTCAGCTTTCTATCTCAAACTAATTATATTATTTGTATTACTTTAAACTTCCATGGTTTATGGTATTGATACTTGAGTTTATATATATAAGTTGTTTATCCATTTTGTTTATTTTGTTATCTTTACTCTATTTATTTTTGAGCATGTTGTATTATCTTTGTGTAAGTGTTTTATTTGATTATCTGAAGTTTACTATTGAGATGTTTTTGTGTGACTTAATTATTAAGGCTTTTATAACTCTTATATGGATCCTAATTGGGCTGGGAGAGCTGTTAGTTACTCCCCACTGATTGTGGATGTTTGTTGATATATTTTGCAGGTGATTATTTCGTGTTATGGGAAATGAGAGAAAGGCTATTTAGGATTTTTATTTGAGACATTTTATTTTATTTATAGTTATTGCATGGGTTTATGAGGTTGTTCTGCCTCCTTATGGATATTTTGGATTATCTTAATTGGGTTTTTAATTTTATATAGTTTAATTTAACCTTTGTTAGAGTGACATTTCCGGTAGGCGATATTTCCGCTATCGCCATCTCCTTAATAAAATGTTCTATTTTGTTTATTTTATGTTTATAAAAAGGACGGGGTGTTACAGTTGGTATCAGAGCAAATGATCCAAAAACTCTCATTGAGTTCCAACATATTCCATGAGAAATGTGTAGTTGTTGCATCTAGGATTATTAGTATCTTAGGCTTCAAGAAAAGTACTTAGTGAGAGTTACTTGGGTAGGAAGAAAGCCTTGGGACTATTTTGTTATATAACGTGCTATGTGTCTTTATTGATTGTGATTGTAAGAAATAACCATTTTTCTTCCTTGTAGGATGCCTCCCCGTTCGTATTTTGAGTGCTCGGAAGGAAGCTGCACGACGTAGGCGTCAGGCGTTGGAGAATGCCATCATATCGTTAGCTAGCAATAGTGTTGCCCCTTCTAATGGGCAATCAGTTTTTGATCGGTTTGGGCAGTCAATGGGTTTATCGCACCAAGTACTTGTTTAATGGTGCCATTGAGCGACTAAAATCACGTCTTGTTGTCCTAGGTAATCATCGGGAAGCCGGATTGATTACAATGAGACTTTTGCTCCTCATTTGCCAAGATGACTACCTTTCGGGCTTTCTTAGCTACTGCTTTGCTTCAAAAGATTGGGAGCTTCATTAGATGGACGTTCATAATGCTTTTCTTCACGGGGATCTTGATGAAGAGGTATATATGAAGTTGCCTCTTGGTTTTCAGTGTTCTAATCCTAACTTAGTGTGTCTTCTCCGCAAGTCTCTTTATGGCCTAAAACAAGCTCCTCATTGCTGGTTCGCCAAACTTGTCTCTGCTTCGAAAGGGTATGGCTTCTTACAATCATATTCAGATTATTCTCTGTTTACACTCACTTATGGCTCTACTCAGATCAATGTCTTAGTCTACGTTGATGATCTTATTATCTCTGGGAATGATTCCGCTGCTCTCATTACTTTCAAAGCTTATCTGAGTGATTGTTTTAAGATGAAGGATCTTGGTCCTCTTAAATATTTTCTTGGCATTGAAGTTGCTCGTAGTTCATCTGGTTTGTTCTTATGCCAACGCAAATATACTCGGATATTATTTCGAAGTTGGTTTGTTGGGTGCCAAACCATGTGGTTTTCCTATTGAATGTAATCATCGCCTCACTCATGCTCGGGTCCTCCTTTGGTCGATGATGCAGCTTATCGTCGCCTCAATGGGCGTCTGATTTATTTGGCAGTCACAACCCCAGATCTTGCCTATTCGGTTCATGCTTTGTCTCAGTTTATGCAGGAGCCTTTACAGGAGCACTGGGAAGCTGCTCTAAGGGTTGTTCGATACTTGAAAGGTACTCCAGGCCAGAGTATCTTATTACGTGCCGACAGTGAATTATCTTTGCAGGGTTGGTGTGGCTCTGATTGAGCTGCATGTCCTGTTACTCGTCGTTCTCTCACTGGTTGGATTGTTTTCTTGGGTAACTCTCCCATTTCTTGGAAGACTAAGAAGCAACATACCGTCTCTCGTTCTTCCGCCGAGGTCGAATATCGATCCATGGCCGCTATTACTTGGGAACTCAAGTGTTTGAAAGGTGTGTTGCTAAGTATGGGTGTTCATCATCGCAAAACTATTCCTTTATATTGTGATAGCCAGTTTGCTTTGTATCTGGCTTAAAATCTTGTTTTCCATGAGCGTACAAAGCACATTGAGGTTGATTGTCATTTTGTACACGATTCTATCATTGATGGTCTCATTGAGCCTTATTATGTATCTACAAAAGCACAACTTGCCGACATTTTCACCAAAGCTCTCTGTAAGTCATAGTTTGAGTTTTTATTGTCCAAGTTGGGCATTTTCGAGCCTCCCAATGCTCCAACTTGAGGGAGGGTGTAGAGAGTATTAAGGCTATGTAATATATAGTTTCCTAAGTTGCATAGATTTCCTATTTGGTAACCTATATATTGTTGGGCGCTCAATGAGAAGGCAAGGGAATTTACCCTAATCATTATTACTTCAATTTTTTCCGTCCGTGCCGGAGAAAGACTAGCCCAAAATATGGGAAATGATATATCATATACATTGTGAGCAACAAATTTTATGTTCGCTAATGATTTGCAATTGAGGGAATGTCAAGTTTGATGATTGTAAATTTGTACTAGACAGCTTGATTGAAATGTATTTTACAAACTTCATCAATCTCTATAGCCGCTCGATATGCTAGCAACTCTTTAACGGTTTTATCTTGGAATTGATTTTCTCTATTGCGGATATATTATGCCACCGTAACATCCAGAGTCGAGGAATTTGCCAACAAATTCAAGGAGGTATTTGTCTTTGAAAGGTGTTAGATTCTTCTTTTTGTACTTTCTTACAATTTCTTCTCTCTTCTATTTGTTTAATGTTAAGAGTTAAGACAACATTATTGTTCCGATTACGTAACGGTTGGCAGGCCTTGCGAAGAGTCCGCCAAAGATTAGAGTTAGCGTCCGCTAGTGAATAGCTGCACAAAAAGCAAACGTGAACTACCCTCGAGGGGGATGCGAGGAAACCCCTCCGACGCTCAAGTCGGCACGTGTCCAAATAGGATTTAGAGAAAGAGAGATGAGAGAGAGATGAGAGAGAGATAAGAGCTCTAAGTGTGAGAGAATGTACCGGGAGAATAGTACCATTGGGCTATTTATAGAAGTACAATTCATCTCGACGTGGTGCGTAATCCTTTTACACGTGTACGACCGTAATGCGTTTGACAGGTGGGAAGATTCCCTTATTTTGTCTTGATGGACGACCGCCAATGTTGTCGGACCACGTTGATACGCTGACTTGTTAGAGCTGTAGACGACCTTTACAATGTTCGCGGTCGCGATGATGTTCGCAGGATAATTTCCATAGATCCGCTAACATACTTGGGTTATACCCATACAACTAGCCCCCTAACATCATTTGGGGTCTTGATCGCTAAGGATGTTGTCGGTAGGCCGCAAGTCATTGTTGCCGTGTTCAATTTTTCGGAGAAGTTAATTTGTTGGATGCTACGTGTTATTACAGGTAGTTGAAGCATTTCGAAAAGTTAATGATTACTTTTCCGAAAAGCCCGCCCAATACTTTATTAGGGTTTAATTTCGTCATGACACTTGGCAGAAATCTGGTGAGAAGTTGGAGGGTTCTTTTAATCTTAGCCGTTCATCCGCGCGTATATATTGGGGAGGTTGTCCTTTTCTGATTTCTTTATCTTATTCTCAAGCCTTCCTTCTTCCTTCTCCATTTTCTCTATTACGAACCTCCATTCCCAGAGCTTCATTTGTTCAATAACTAACTTTTTATTGCTCAAATTACTCGAAAGTTACCAAACTTCTTAGTTTTTACTTTCCGGTTTGAGTGTACTAAGAATTTCGTCATTTTTTGATGAAGTTTTTCTGGGTTTTTTCTGGGATTTTGAGTTTCGAGTTTCGCCGGTGTTCGTTCTGCATTTCCGGCAGTATTTTCGTTCAAGCTTGGGTTTTTCTACACCGTTTCGTTTGTTGGGAACTTCGCTCGTCTTTTTCCGGTGACTCTACTTTTCTCCGACAACTTTACTCCTCCAGGTATTTCCTCATTTCTTCTCCAAGTTTCCTTGAAATTTCTTTTGTATTTTCATCATGTCGGACCAGTCTGATAGCCAGAAAACCCTTAGCGACGCTTTTATGACCGAGAGTGAACCTTCTTCCCCCCTAGCCGATAGCAACCCTTCTTTATATTCTAGTCCTGTGGGGAGGACTAGCTTATTGTCGGACATACCCTTAACAGCTAAGAGAGAGAAAGAAACGAAATCCAAGTTTCTTACCGACCCTGCTACTCCTAAGGAACATAATTTGACTAGGAGATATTTGGTCGCTAGGGAAAAGCGGTGATAGACGGACGCTTCGGGAACTTAGACATCAAATCCTTGCTAGACGACCCCCTTAGGAGTCCGCCACCGATGCCAAAACCGGCCTTGATATTACCCCTCTAAGAGAGCATGCTTGGTTGGATAGCATGGCGGATGCGGGGGTTGAAGTAACCGCTGACTTTATGACCGTTTGCACGAAATTGTGGCCGCTAATCCGCCTATCATTGATTTAGGTGACGACAATGATTCTATTGCGACCGTTATGGCCAACCAAGAGTTCGTTTACCACCGTCGGGCTCCGCTCCTACCACTCCCATTGCTCGTGCCTCCGGAGACACGACGATATTAGGCCGCGAACATTGGCACCGGTGCCCCCGTCGAGCGCGTGGTTGGAGAAAGTTCTCGCACGGGCGAGAGGGAGTTGATGTCAATCTTAATGTGCCGGAGGGAGATGTTGAAGAGGACGTTGGGGGTCCCTAAGAGCGATGCGCTATGGTTGCCCGAGGACGAGTGTGTCAGGCCGTTGACGGTGGAAATTGATTTACCCTGGCGGCAAGATGCCCTCGACCTTAATTACCCCAAGGTCGCTGATCAGTTATTTCAGTTCCCGTCAGGTTATAGACTGGTGGTTCCTTCTGAGGGTTTCATTGTAACGGAATGCCCTCCCGGTCATGTGGCCGTTTATACTCATCATTTTGAGTTTGGGCCGCGTTTTCCTTTGGATTCCTTTCTAGTGAGGATTTTAAACTCTTTTAACGTCTGTTTAGCCCAACTGACTCCCGTGTTCGCAATTTGATTGCGTACATCTGGACGGTCCGCTTTTTGGGCTTCCCTGAAACTCTGAGTTTGTTCCGTCATCACCATTGGTTAAAGAGAAATGGCTCTGCTAGTCAAGCGGGGTGGTGGTCGCTAATGACGACCGATAAAAAGATGACGGTTCATCTAAAAGCTACTAGATTGAAGGGTTGTGTGACGCCTTCTTTTGGCCCGTGTGCTCGAGAATTATTCAGTGCGCCGTCACTTCACCGAGCCGCGTCCACACATGGAGCATTTGCCTTTGCTTCCACTAACCGATGATGAGTGGACAAACCTATGATTACTTTGACACCGAGGATTACATGATTACTTATGTGGACGGGAAGAAAGTTAAGGTTAAGGAACCCAAAATCGGCTCCCTCATTCTAGGTATATCCCGGGGAATCAACTGTATCGGCCATGCCGCTTGGCCCTACTCATGCGAATGGTAAGTATTGCAATCGGACTAGGCAGCTCGATGCCCGAATTTTTTTTTTTTTTAACATTTACTTTGTCATTTGCAGGCTTTGACCAACTGGACCTCCAGGCCCTTTGCGTCTCCGAAAACTTAGAGTCGCTCACCAACATGCGGCCCTTCCTCTGCTGAGGGTCCTGAGCTCATGCATGGCACCACAAACGGCCGCAAAGGGAAACCACCATGGTCCCCAGAAAGTTCGCCGTATTCGCGGCGCTCATGCCGGTCGTACTTGTAATACCCCGAATTTTAATCTCGTTTTATTAATTGCTAATTATGTTTATTAGCTTAAGTGCGTCCTAAATTTTTTTTTCCGAAATGATTATGGTTAAGTTATTTTCTAAAATAAATATATTTTGGGTTTTATGTATAGTAATTGAGTAGTATTTGGCTAAATGAGAAATAAAATTAGTGTATTCTTCTAGCACCTCTTGTCGGTTTATTTTGGGTGAAATAAGACCCTCAAATTCCCTTTCTCTCTCATTACATATCTATCCATCACCAAAAGGAAACCCCAAAACCCACTTTCTCTCTCCTTCCTCGTGAAAACCCAAACCCGTTCTCTTTCTTCGATCCCCTGCGTTGCTTCCCCCGTCATCCACCCCTTGCGGGTGCTCCCATTTTCCTCGGCGCTTGTCCGTCTGCTGTTTCCCCCCCCTTGCTCGGTGTTGCTGATGTGCTTTACTTCCCTGTTCACATCCTCTTCGTGATGGTGGTGGTGTTGGGTGCGATCGTTGCTCGCCGCTACTGCCTACCGGTCGTCGCCACCATCGCCAGGAGCTCTGCTCCCTTGTTCGTCGCTGCTCACATAGAGTAGAGTAGCCCCCTGCTCGTGTCTCTCTTTCTCTCTCCTCCGTTGATCTCTGCTTCGCGAGGTGGTGGTGTCACCAGGTGTGGGACCGCCACTAGCAGGGTTGCTCTATTACCTTTTAAAGGTACTACACCCCCTCTCTCTCTCCTACTCCTCTTGTTCTCCTCACATTAAAGGTTAATATCGAGGTTATGGATTCTGAAATTTGAGTACTAATTTATGATGCCGATGCTTTGATTGCTTGAATTACTGTAAGTATCGCAACTATGTTAATTTTCTATATTACCTGAATTAACATGTAAACTTGGTTAATATTAATCCTCGAGGAAATTGGAGTAGGTTGATGAAACTGATCTGGGAAACTCTAATGACAGTTGTAGTCATTTTGTAAATTTATATTTATGGAATTTAGACTAATTTATGGTGTGTTATGATTACTAAAGATGGATTATTGGTAACTATGTGAAGTGGAGATCTTAAGATATTTGTTAAGAAGTTTTAATGAATCACTTAATTACCTTTACGGAGAGATGTGTTCGATATGATGGTTAAGTATTCATCCACGAGGTTGAAATGATGTATGGGTTAAAGATGAATTGAGATGATTTATTAAATTTCGAACTGACCTTGGTATTATATGACATTTAAAGTACACTTGTTAACTACGTCGGATTTATTATTATATTTTTAGTAAGTTGGAAAGTTAAGAAAGTGTATCATTGATCGTTGTGAGAACTGTCTGGAGTCGAATTATGTTTAATGACGATAGTCGATTATGGGAATTATATCACAATAATAAGCCTATTAAAATGGATATGAAGGATTATGGAATAAGTATGCCTCTTGTTTTGTAAGTGATCGGAAAGTGTGTTAAGATGACTATTGTTCTTATGAATGACGAGATTACGAAATATTTGCTATGGTATATGTTCGAAGTATTACGAATATGTTAAAGTATACCTTGTAATTTTGAAACCATCCGAAAGTATGAATAGCTATTAAACGGTATGAAATCCGAAAAGACCGCTATGCTTCTGTTATATGTATTCTTAAAAGTACTTAATGGTATGAGATGTGCTTACAATTTCCGATTATGTAAAAATATACGTTATGATCATTCTGAAACGATCTGAAAGTATAGAAAGTAACGTCTATCGCTAACCTTTCCTCCTTCCAACCATGTTTTATGATGCTCTATACGATGTTACTTTATGGTGTGTGATATGAAATGTTTGCTATGTAAATGATGTTTATTAAATGATTTAATGGTACGCAGTATGACGATTTTGATGTTATGAAAATATGGTTATGATTACGTTTAATGATTATAATTACATTCCATGATTATGATTACGAAGGATGTAAATGTAATTATGGTTACGATACGATCAATATTACGCTTTTATGATTACGATTACGATGATGTAATGTAATTATGATACGTAAAGAAACGAAACATGATAAAGCTAAGTATCATGTTTATGTCGGGGTCGTGCATGTATACCTTACGGTCGTCCCACCTTCCGTTCATAGGCATATGTCCATGGGTGGTTCCATGTTATGTTTTGGGTTATATACCACCTTCTCGTAATGTGGGGACCAAGGTCCTCGGGTGGTAGCCTTCCGTTTATGAAAATGAAAATCGGGTCTTGCACGTACCTTCGGCGGGTCGGCCACCTTCTGCATATTGGAGTGATTCCGAGTTCTATTTGGGCATTAAGTACCACCTTGAAATGTGGGGCCAAGGTCCTCGGGTGGTAGCCTTCCTTTTACGAAAAGGACACTGGGGAGACATCCCTTCGATATATACTTGCCGAAGATACCAATACGAGTTAGAGAGTAAAATGAAAGAATATGATGAACGTATGATATGAAAGCAGAAATATCACATTTGTTACAGATAGATGCTTTTATGATTTATAATGCTATGAAGTATGGTGAATTTGATGTTACCAAAGTATGATCATTACTATATTGAATATGACTATGACTATATTTGAGTTTAAGTTTGGCTTTCGTATAACTACAATTAGGAATATGTAATATATCTATGATACAATAGAAACTTAATCTGATGGAGTTAGTGTAGTATTATGACATATCAAGTGAATGAAAGTTGATACTAACCTATGACAAAACCGTATGACTCGAACTACAGCTTTGTGAATTTATGATACGGTTTTTTTTCTCACCAAATACCCTTGAAAATAATAAATTTATTCACCAAATACTCCCCACTTTTTTTCAAAATTCACTGAATCTTTGACCTTTTAAAAAATTCACCGATATGCCCTTTGTTATACCCGATGTTGGTCTTCCGTTAGCGTTTATTTACAAGTTTTCCCTAAGTCAACCTAATTAGCCCTAAGTCAACCTAATTAGCCCTAAATCAACCTAATTAACCCTAACTAACCACTAAC